>DWEM01000095.1:0-25908 GCA_018245935.1 Agara belti belti
AATAAAATAAACAATAATTTATTATTGTCTGTAATTCCAAAGTGATAATTGTTTCATTGTATATGAAATTGTAAATTTGTTTTAATATAATATATTGATTTTTCGAAACATTTTGTTTTATTTCAAATCGCTCCTTTAGACTAGATGTGACTTACCTGCAACAGTCCCCACGATGCTAGGAAACAAGGGTCAGACAAAGCTGTAGTTTTATTTGAAGACATTTCAATAGGCACACTCCTTTTTTATTATTTACCTTGCTGATAAAAGTTTGATTTTAATCCACGTTGGGAGAATCGTGCCCTTCGCGAACACCACTGAAAATCAGTATTTAAATAATAGACAGCGTATTTTTGAAATTTTTATTGTCATTGTTTAAATATCTACATCTCAACTGCAACAATTATACAATACAAAAGTAACTTAAAAATAATAATCACATATAAAATCAAAATTAACGCAACTTGCGTGACATTAAATCTTTAGAATTTAGCTTCTTACTATAATGTGCGTTGCCATAAACTAAAAATGAAGTCAATTCAGAGCAAATCGCTCTATACACGTTACGTAACGCTATGTACAATATTGGAAAATCAGTGTTTCCGATTCCTTATTGTATACTATTTCATAAAGGTTTATAGTATTCTTACTTCTACTAATAATAAGCCAGTCCAAAAGCCAAAATAAACATTAAATAAGTCTATTCTGTAATGCGTATATTTTCCCACAAAATTTTACACATATCGTAATTAATAGATGTCTATAACGGTGTCATTTTCCACTTACGTCAGTAATATATTACTGAATAACTAACATTACTTACGTCACACAATGTAATTGTCAATAATTATATTATTTAAGCTTGAATATAACTATAATCATGATATATATTCTATGTAGGTTCACTCGCATATAACATTTCAATATTATTTTTACAAAATACTTTCATAGTAGTGTTACTTATGGCACCGCATGCTTAGAGCATAATATATTTTATATTTACATTTAAGTCTACACCATACACGTCGCTGTTAGTAAATAGACAATGAAAAATATATTGAAAACCTTGATAGAGAACTCGTAATTTGTAATACGATACATAATATATGAATAGTCATTAAACATATCGCTTGTACCCAAGTGGCACTAAATGATATTCATGCATTCATGGAAGACATTGAACTATTGATAAATCTTATTTAATTATATCTATGAACGATAATAAACTTCTTAATTTAAATTACAATTAACAGAGTTTATTTCTACTTACAGCTTAGACATTGCCTGCGCCACCCGTACTTAAATATATAAGCAATTTAATGTACTAACAATAATAATTAATATCTGTGGAAACTATATCACAATTATATAACGTAAAATCTATGTTCCCTGCCATCTCCCGCCTTAATGAAGGTTTATTAAGTACACCAAAGTGGAACTTCACTATTGCCTTTGTCTGCTTCCAATAAAATATAGGAACAATGCAAAACTTAATGTTAGGTTTATCGGAGAATCACATTTTTTCTATTTTCTTCTTAATAATAATAATCCAAAGACAAATAACATAGTACCCCTAAGTTAACATATTATGACTGGAAGTGACTATGATTTGAAGTTAAATTAACCTTTAAACTCTATCACATTACATGTTTACTCCTTAATCTAAACTGCTGGAACAGTGTTTTCAGACAAGGAACAAATTATATGCTTATATACAAAATTACAGGAATTGTCTATAACAAAAATATACAGCCCTTTGCTTTCTACAAATGTATTTGAAAACTATAATACATGTCTAACATAGTATAGTATACGTAATTGTTAGAAACACGTTGCAATCGTCATATAACTGTTCAATTATGTCGTAGGTACATATACGACATTCGTTAAGAAAAAGTAAATTTAAGTGTTTTACTATATAAAAGCGTAATTTATTGCCTTCCCCCGATATTACTTATATCTGTCAGACTGGCTGTTAGTGATTTTCTTATAAAAATAAGATAGAGGAATAATTTATAAAAAATCACTTGACACCAATCGTGGAAACCGATAGGATTTAACCTTAAATTCATTCAACGGTGGTCAATTTCTTGTGTTCCTACTCTATCCACATACAGTATTGCATATTATATGTTGTATCGTTAAATATAATTACAATAATGAAACAAAAATATATCTGCTTCACCTTTGTTTTACTTACAAGCAAAATAAAATTAGCTTCTCTCTCAATGTACTTCTACGATTGAAAATAAAAACAAAATGGAATATGTAATTCTATTATTAAATATTTATATAGAGAAGACTATTTCGTTTACTAACTAGTATCTATATGTTATCTGTGCCTAACAACTGTTCAAAGAAAAAAGAAAAGCGTTAACTTTGGTCCCTTGTGAACATGTCGTTACTACTAATTTCATAAACAGCTATTTAATCGATGTATGGTACCTACAAGGTACTCTCTGAGCTTAAGTGTGTCTTAAACATTAAGAGGTAGTATGTAATTTCAAGAACCACGTAAACTAGAACTGAAGAATACAATCTTATATGTAAGATTTATATTACATATTTTATTGCTCAGCGCAACGCCTCTGAACATCATAGTTGTTAGAAACAGACTAGAGGCAATTTACAATTAGCACGCAGGCATTAAATTTATTTTAAAAAACTATCCACAATAATGTGATAAATCATACATGCAGTAAGGTTACTACACCTAGACACATGCAATTGTCAGTCTTGGTATCAGTCCTCGATCACGGATGCACCGTATAAAAATCGTTCTAGTTTAAAGTATTTTCGTACTAATGCACCATAATTAAAGCAAAAGTCCTCACTCCAGTCCGTACAGTGCTAACGGCGGTCGACACCAAATCAGGTGCTAGAAGTGCACGTCTCGAACGTCAGTTGGGGTGGCGGCATTACTGTGCGCCTTGTCCTGCGTGGGAGGGGGCGTCCACCCCGTCGCCTCCCTCGCCTGTCCGTTTGGGACCGATATGACCCCTTCATCAATAGTGTTCTGTACCATTTCTTCGATTTGTTCCAAGCATGTTTGAAGGCAATCCTAGGGTAAAAAGTTATTAGTATTATTTCTTGGAATGTAAACATTACCCTGCATTAGATGTAATTATTAAAAATATGTCATTACCAAGTCTATCCCAGTAAGATCACGTAGACGTTGCAAGTGTCCGTCCAAACTGAGGCCTCGCAATGCTGCAGCGATACTGCACGAAGCTAGCGTGCTTGCCGAGTATAAAGTAAACTCATAATCTGAAACAATAAGAACATTCCCTTGTTACCTTTGCTGTTAGTCCCAAATCCGTAAAATAGTAACTTAATTATATTTTAGAGCTAATCTACACACTAATGTCTTGGCTCCACGCGGCATTGTTGCATGTGCTTACGATTTAAATAACAAACGAGCGCATTGGCTAGCGATATCAGTTAGAAACCAGGTCACTACTCCATGTATGAGCCTAGGACAGTGCGTTCTAGTGTAGGGCCAAGTGTTAAATTACAATATTAAGGAAAATCCGCTGTAGTAACTAGAGATAACAGCAGAGAATTCTTAGTTTTCATATGTCATGCTGTTTTAATCGTGACCGTCGGTTGTAAAATAGACATTGTTTGAAATTTGTAAAAAGTCCCTTTCTCCGCATTGCGGGTTGTTGGTCCCTGTCTGGAGAGTGTAGCCTCAAAGGAGCCGGCATCCGCCCTCGCGGCCGCATTCCAGTCTGTGCCCGCGCGCCCGATTCACTCGAATATTTCTCACAGACTCGCAAAACCATTATACCTATACACATACTCTCTTTAAAAGGCTCCACCGTGAACCACTTTTGGTGTGGGCATTTCAGGTTGTATTGAACAACCTTTATTTGTACAGCCATATAATTGACATCAAATTAAATGAGGGGAGAAAATGTCTGTTCTGATCAGGTTTTGATGCCTAATTTGATCGCAAAACCAACGAGTTTGCGTTAACAAAGTCAAGTTTTGAAAACAGAAAAGCTTTGATTCTGAATGTACTTAATTTGATTGCTCTTATATCTCAGCTCCGCCATTAACTGCTAAATGCCCTCTTTTAACTTTTATGTATCTTATATTATTACAACTTTTTATTTAATACAAAATATAGAATCTTTAAAAATTGCTTGGGCCCGAATTCCACGCATTAGTAGTACCTACCTACCATAGTGTTCCAACATGATTTTATCAGTCGCCGTTAGCGGCTCAACATACATGTTAAAAAACGATAATTTAGCAGGAAAATCAGCAACCTTGGATTCTGTATTATTTGAAATTACGTACTGGGTTAGTTCTGTTTCATTATTAGCTGAATAGCATGTTTATATTTCTACCTACCATTCAAATTTTATAACGTATTTATATTAACACTGCATACGATTCAAAATTTGTTGAATTGTACAAATATGACGCCGTATATATAAAGTAGTAAACCCTTCAAGAATCATATACCAGACACTTTTTCAGTTTTTTTAAAGGTTTACTTAAGTTTTTTTCATTTGCGTGGCGGCATACCTAAGATAAAGGTTACGAGATGGAAAGAAAAAAAAATAAGAAATGAAACAATGAGAGCGGCCGCTCACTCGAAGCATTTGCATAATCTGATGATAATCAAACATCGAAAAGCCCTACTGCCTCGTCCGACGCGGGACCGGTCTGGTCGGCGCCTAGCTTCTGATGAATAACACCGAGTACCTTAACTAGAGCAAAAGCTACCATATATCTTTCTATTATTGAACTATAACTATGTATATTGATATTGGATGCAAATATTTGTTAAACCCTCATCATTATGACAATACATATCGCGCATAAGTCAAAGAATATTACGTTTCCAATATATAGGCTTCGGCAAGCATTAATATTAACTGTGAATTGCGTGTAATAAATTTGACATGCAGACAATCTAATGTAGGTAGAAGACCATCAGCGATGACATAATCGCCGTACTATTATCCTTGAACGTGGACGAGTAGTACCATGGTAAGTATTTAACAGCCGTTGACGGTGCGGCGTTGTTCGGCTTCTATTCGCGAGGTGAACGATCTGGCGAGGCCGCGCCGGTAGTATTCGTCCATACGTATGCCCACCGGAACAAATGTGCTCGCGCTAACGACGACAACGACGTTACCCCTTGTAATACATATATGTCGTAATCACTGTCCGGAGGACGAGATAGGCTTGATATTAAAACATTTCACCTTCTCGTTTAGCTATAAACAGTTCTTTAAATGCCCACGAGCTTTTAAAAGACCATCAGAAAAGTAATTTATCTCAATTGAAAAAGCCCTGTGGGACGTGGCAGCTCATAATCCAAAGTAATTTTAATAACTAAGCGACTTATGATTCTGCGAAGTAAATTGTACCATTCATATAATGATACATAATGCGGGCGCGCTCGATATCGTGAATCGTACCTATTGGCACCGCCGTTATTGCAGAGCGAGGGTAGTCGTGTTTGAAGTCGTATCGTGCGGTCGTCTCTGTCGTCATACTCATATCGCTTCTCTCTTTTCTTAGACGATCGTAATATGCTTGGTTATTTTTAAGTAATGTTTGCAGACTAATGTATCACAAAAAAATTAAAATGTTTTGTTATAAAATGAACTAAAAGTTCAAAGAACATACATTTACCAGAAACTAGTGAAGGATGTGCGTGGCCTGATAAGCGTTGAATCAATAAACTCAATATTTTCTGCGCCTTAATGCGCCGTACCAAAAATTAAGTTCAGTCATGAACTATGCGAAATATGGAGAGTAGGTATATAAAAAGGCAAAATAAAGCGATATTATAATGCTTTGTCTGACAAGTGAGAGATTATACCCAAGAGCATGTGAAATAAAAGAGCTGGAGCGTGAACTTCTCTGTTAAAAAAACAACACGACAACGGCGGCGAACAACAAAAACCGTTGCACAAAAACATATGATCCCATGAGGGATACGGGGGGAGAGAAGGCGGGGAGCGGGCGGGAGTCCCGAGGCGTGCTGGAATGCGCTCGGGCGAGCGGCGTGGGAGGCGCCGCCGCCGGCGCGGGCACCACACACGCGCGCCCTCAACCTCGCTCAACCCTCTCTGTAAACAAACCTATTCACATCTCACGGATAGCTCACTTTCGATGCTTCTGTCACAAGAAACCCAATTTTCAATTTGCATGCGGTAGGTACATAACTAAGTTCGAAACTTTTATTTGGTCCAAATCTAAACTCTAGGGTTCAAGAGACGAGCCTATATGTGTATTATACATATTTTATTAGAAAAGTAATATCATATATATAATCATAGAAATAGACTCGTTACTGACGAATAGTCTTTGGGATCCGACACAAGTACCTACTTTGTTCATTAATATCGTAATCACCAAGATCAGCATTCGAATCATTGAACGCAGAAAGAGATTGCAAGGAGAAAGAGATTTACAAAGTTCTCCTACTGGTGATACTTTAAGGTTCAGTGACACATGACAAGCACATGACGAGGCTTAGAGGCGATGTCGAGTGCGATGCGACATTGTCGTGACGTGACGTGGTATCGAGATGCTAATTACCGTCTGCCACTGCAAACAAAATGCCTCGGCGCCGTTGCCGGTAACTTGCTACTTATGTTACGCTTGTAACAGATACGTTTCGTAACTACAATATTGAGTGGATAACAAGTACTATTGAAAACATCCAGCTAGAACTGTATAAACAGGGTACAGATAGAAAATAATTGATCTTGTTACGTTCTGTTCAAAGTGTGAAACAATTGAACAAACTAGAGCCGAGTAACTATATTTAGCTCATGCTTAGCTGGATTATACGAGGTAAAATACAGAATTTATTAAACTTCCTGATACTTAATTTATTTTGTTATCGAGCACTATATGACTAGTTTATAACTCACGTATACTCTTGTATATTGCCTCTGTAATAGAAGTAGATAAGAAGTATAAGGTTTAGTGTCAGATGTTTCGTAAGACTCACCTCTTGCCGCAAGTGCGATGAACGTTTGGGCGTGCCTCTGCACCATTTCAGGCTGCACGAGGCCCCGCAGCGGCAGCCGAGACAATAGTAACGGCAGGAAGTCATGTGCTGTCACTCCAGCCACATCCCACTTCAATTTCGATAGGACAAGCAGCTCCCAGCTCTGTTGGAAAAACAGCATTCATTTATTTGTGCGTCGGAACTAAGGCCCCTGAGCGGAATGAGGATTATAAATCTTAAACTAAATATAAATAGTGTTCGCTATAAAAATCTAAACATCGTAGGAATTTCATTTCACATTTTAATATGTTTAACGTATTATGGTTCCACAGTTGCATGTAAAGGAACATAACTACATATTTAATTTGACACGTAACATGATATAACATAGGTATTTTACACAGCACAACGTAACATCTTGTCACACTACTGAGTGTGTCAAAATAGAAACGACGTCTCAGAAACATAATCGTAGCTCAAAGCTACTTACGAGTAAAAATCGACCAAGTTGTAATAGAAAGCGTTAATTTGCTAGGACAATAACGTGGCAACCAGTCGCCACATCCGCTGTATAATCATAAACACGCCGAGTTTGGCTACACTTCCCGGAACGGTGCGTAGGTAGTCCCCAGCACATTGTTGTGTGATCTAACTTATAAAGCAAACTACTTTTTTAGTACAGTAGATATCCTTACAAAAGTCGCGCAGACACCGGGGAATACAGTACACAATTCGATCGTTTATAGTACTTCAATATAATTACGTTACAAATTACAGCATAATACATAAGTAGTCATACGGTACAAAGTTACATCTCTCCCCATGTAAGGTTTTTAAATTCAATGTGTTCTGTAATTTCCCGTAAGATAACTATTAAGGCATAACGATGGTTTAGCCAATGTAATATTTAACAATTGAAAAGTCAAAATATTATAAAAACGTGTCTACATATTTGTCTTTGTATATTCTTTATACTATTTAGTAGGTTTTGGGTGTTGTCCAACACGCTGTTCCAATGCGGACTGACAGACACGGGGTCAGTCGCCAAACCGTTTATCGGAGGATTAAAATTGCCTTTTGAGATCTCCGACGAAGTTTAACGATTGTTACATAACGGTACTGGCCGGGACTAACTGCTTAACGTGTTTTACGAAGCACGGAAACGATCGTGAAAATTAGCCATTAGCGGTCCCCTATACAAATGCCCCCCGTATTATGGCTACAAGCGCTTCATATGTTCATTTATTGATGTACATTGAATGGATCACACAGAAATCTGCGTGGTGTATCGTTCCAAACGACGTTAAAATTACTTACAAGATACATTGAACCAGCTTATTGAAGAATTGTAAATAGTCACAGTAGAGGACTGCGTCCAAATTTGACCTACAGCTAGTACGTATTTTATTCGTTCGAAATTGGATTTGCAGTGATTACAGTGCGTGTAATAGAAAATCACGAGAAAATAGTATTTTTTTTTAAGTAAACCCAATGTAATCCCGATTATATTTCTCACTTTGCATCCAACTATTTCATACTAAAGTAGAGTGTTTGCGAAGCCGTTCGAGCGAAATAAATAAATGCTTTTAATATTTTCACATACAGAAATTGTGAAAATTTTATCACGGATATATAACAAGCAACGGTTAGAATATAACAAAACCAATAGTTCCAATCCCTGTTTAATCCACGTACTTACATATTTTATTACAATAATAATAGTAGCTTTCTGTAATTTTATCTTCATAAAATAACACATTACAGTTGACATAGATAAATTAAAAACTTTTCGATAATAATAATATGTTTATGAGCGACGCTCGCAGTATGAATGGTGGATTTTATGAATAACTTGATTATTTCGTATGACACACACTTATACATCAGCGATGGATAGCCGTTGACAGATAATACTCGATATTTACTTAACACAAACGTCGGGGTCGATCGCAGCGGCAAATCGTTTACTTTTTACATCCACACTATTATAATCTTACACCAGCAAGGGTAGAGTCCAGAATCGAACGGCGTAGACGAGTACTTGTGGCCTATCGTTACCGATAACGCGCGCTTGTGAATGAATGAAGTCTCATCACTGGAAGTCGCACGAATTAAGATCGTGTATCAGTGTGCGTTAGACCTCTGTAGCGTCAATCGACGACGAGGTTTCGTAAAACCGTATGTCATAATAATACTGGAGCTCGACATAAAAAGAACAGGTGAGCGAAAGCTCTTAATGATGTCATGGTATGCGGGTCGACCGCGAAATGAAAAGATGTCCTCGGTTGGTGCCGTGATCGGTTCAAAAGCTCTTCAGAAACAATACGCTCATAAAGCATTCACCGCAGACATATCTGCACACGATGCCAGGCGGATATTATGGAGACCTAGTTATTATTATTAATAACAAAAATGTTTATCGAGATAACATTTTGCAATGTATAAGTTTATCAGCTGACCTCACAGCGTCGTCGAGTCGTGTGAAGGTACATTCAGAGGAATGCAGCTCGTAAATTGCCAAGCCGCTGTTTATTAGAGAAGGCTAGCGCGCGGCAGCTGTTATCGAGGCACGTCACAGCCAATAAAGCGAGCTATGCAAACAACCCTCGCCCGCGACACACTCGCTCGATTCCATACTCGGTTCCCATGCTTTATCCAATTTCATTGAATGGTGAGAGCTCGGTTTAGCTCGCTGCAAACAATGAGGTCGGTGTTGCATGCCCACAACGACTCGCACAAAATTATTAAACATCTTTAATATTCCGATTTTCAAAATATAAAAATGCGATGCTCGTATTTTCTGATGAACAAGAACTAATGCACGCAACGTCTAGGCGATCACACGGGCGGTGAAAAACTTACTATTTTCGTTACTAATAATATCCTAAAATAGTTTGTCATCGATCGGAAGCCTTATATTGTGTTATTGAATACATAAGTTACCTCGGCAATGCAGACGTGATAGGCGTGCAAAGAATGGTTACGTAAGGCATTATTATAGCGAATTCCTTTAAAATGATTATTACGCCTGTTGCACAAAAATAATACTGCAAGCACACACTCGGTTCATACGGATTGCACATCAGATTATGCAAATATGTACATACATACATAAAATTACTACATCTATTGAATTACTTTAAAAATACGGTAAAGTGTAAATTAGTAAAGTGTAAATTAGTAATATGAATTATATAGAATTTCTAGACGTTCCATTTCGTTTAACAAAATACGTATACAGTAAAATATAGAGCTAACCCAACGTGCCATTATAAAGCGAGAATTGCCAGCGGTCACGAGGCGCGGAATGCTAACCACAATATTTTCATTTTTTCTTCCCTCATGTTGGCGTACCCGCATGAGTGTTATGAAAAAAAACCCGATTATTACTCTAAACTTATTGCTATTTCTGTATCATCTGTAAAATATACCTACATATAATCAAGAGCAATGGAGATATTTTCTTTTATTTTTAACGGTAGCTTAATAATTTTAGAAACTCAAGATCAAATAATGGTACACTTCATCCCAACAAGACGGCATAACTAGCAAGGAGTGTTACAGCAATTTATACTCTAAAGAAACAGATTAGCGGTAGAGATTAATGAACGTTATTTCAAAGAATGGAGATTGTAAGTATAATGACGTTCAGCTCGCAGTCAGCGAGGTTTCTTTGCAAACGGTAAGATTGCAGGCGAGGCGGCCTTCTCGGCTGGAATGCAACTGGTTCCCGCATACCCCTTTCCCCTGCCTTTTAAAACTGTTGGTTACTCATGAGAAACAATAATTTTAAGGTACTCGTAATCGAAATCAAAGAAATTTCGCACTATTTCTCTTGCAAAGTGATGAAAGCAAAAATATTAATATGCTGTATACTCGTGTTGTTTCGCTAAGTTTGCGAGAGAAGCTTCATTAGCACCGGAAACAAACGGTGCCGTGCCGTGAGATCAACAAACATATTGTTCTTCCATGGTATTTTTAAATGTTTTTCTTTTATCTTATTAACGTAAGAGCCTGTACGTTACGCGCCTCGAGTTTGTACATTTATTTAATGAAATGACCGCGAGTTTAATGTGCACTTCATCTTATAAGGAAAACAGGCCATCAATTCAGTGAAAAAGAAAGTGGGAAAAAGTTTTACATTGCAAATAAAAATTATCCTTCTATGAATAACGTCTGCCAGTCTTGAGACTGAGTTAATATTACAATTTTTGTGACTACCTAGTGCGCATGGTAACAACTGTTGAATTATTTGCAACTTGCTTCTAGATTTCACAGTTGATGAACGTAATAACCCAAATCGATGATGCTAATATACTAGAATATGGAAAATGTTTAGTGACAATTTACATTCGATCATTAAATAGTATAAGTTAAACCGCCTATGTTCTTGCTATGTAAAATTATATTCAGCGAACGGTGTCAAAACTGTTACATGTAAAAGCTTAATGATAATAAATATATAAGGTAAAATCTGTACCTATATAAACAAAAGGTCATGCGACGTAAACTTATATTAATTTTCTCTTTTGATAAAGTTATGCCGCAACTCGTAAACTTTTACTTCAATTACAATAAATGTTTATGGAGATGGCACATATGAATATACGTTTAACTATCCGGCCGAATTGGATGGGAGAACTATGTATTTTGTAGCCGTTTATGACATTTATTTTAACAGATTTCTTCAATGTCAGTTATAGACGTTAATAATCCACCTAAAACCATTTTCAAAGTAATATATCTAAATGTAAGTAGAAAGAGCATTTCTTAATGAGATTGTATTGTGGAAACAGGAATTTTTTAAAAGGTTTATAATTGAATTTCTTAAAGGTATATGATTATTTATTATAGTTGCATGTACCCATTAAAAGTCGGTGCTTTTGTCTATACCAAGTAAATGTTATAAACAAATTAAAGTTTGCTTTAAGCTGAATAAAACCATAGATGTAATGTTAGCTCTACATGAATTGAAATAAATTTAATTTGCATAAAACATGAATTAATACATAAGTAGAGGCTACAGCAGAACACTACTATTCTCCACACTTGGATGAACTATTATGAGATGAGCATAATTTTACATGCAGCCGGTGTGACGGCACCGTTACTATACCATAACAAAATGAATTGGTGATAACGATATGATTTTATATAGATCTTTTTGCACCATATTAGAAACGACATAAACAACCTATCCATCCACCACAAGCCTTGTCTACGAATATTCGTAGAGGTGCTACGAGTACGCTACGCAATTGATTAACTTGCATTTCCAAATAATACAACGTGTTTAATAATCAACTGACTATCTCTGACATAAACCGGGTAATTATAAAATAAACAAATAAAATATGTATAGAAATAAACCCAAATTTTAATAATAAACTAATAAAAAAATGTCTCAGTACGCGGTGTATTTTAGTACAGAAAAACATGGTAAAAAAATTGAATTATGTTCCGTTAAATAACTAAATTAATAAAATTAGTTATGTTCTCGTGTTATATCGACAATACACCACCGTAAGAACTTCGCGGTACCTTACGAGCATCGATGTTATAAAAAACGCAGTCGTGGAAAATTATGAATAGTCAAATCGAATGTGCGATCTCATTTGGCATAGTATTGAAGAGTTCACGCTTTCTGATCTTAGATTATATACATGTCTGTGATGTGGCGACGAGCAAGGTTAGCGGCGGTCAAGCGGGCGTGAGAAAAAATAAGCGGCATGCTTCGCCTGTAATTGGTCTGATTGAAACGCGCCTCTCGTTCGGCGGTTGTTCCAAGAAGCCTGTCGGCTCGTTAGGGGACACTGTCCGCAGGGTATCCCTCCTCCCAGACCCGTTCCCTGCCGCATTCCTTGCCAACGGGGCCAACTTCGGTTCCAAATATTTTAAGTACTGATATAAATGCAACGAAATGTACAGAAACCAGAATTAAGCTTTCATTATTATATTGTATTTTTGTTGAAGAAGTAATTTTTGAACAAAGTAAGTACCGTTTAGAATGCATTTTAAAACCTACCAAGTAAAACGAACGACGTGCGAAGATGTGCCGTGCACTTATTATCTACGGGACGACGGCGTCAGCCGGGGCCCCGGCGGGTGGCCGCGCCGCGCCAGAAATGCAACCGACATCGGTACACATTAGTAACATCGTGATGCAAATATCACAATTTGGTTCACTTTGCCGCGGCGAACCTACTTGTGCGACCATACTGAGGTTATTAGATAACGACTGCGTAATTTCCGGTCGTACAATAAACAACTAAACGTTTGTTTCCCTACTAACATACTTTATTCAAAGACGTATCTATACAAAATGTATTGTAAGAAAATAATTGTGCCTTTATATTTTGGTATGTATTGAGATAACCGAGCCTTTAATAATATTACTTAGTACATAATAACTACACGCAAAATCCATTCATTTAATGTTTTAATGATTATCTTAAATAATATTAATATCACGTGATGTTATTTATTTAAAAAAAAGTTTGTTCAAATTTGTCTTTCAAAAAAATGCAAGCAAAAGTGTACAAAAATATTAACAGTTGCTTTATCGATCCGTCATTGTTAAAATAAAAAGCTCAAAGTTTACCAATTGTTTTGTCAAGCCGTTGCCAACGCACCGGTGCCTAGTCAAATCGAATCGCAGACATATCATTCGATTAATTAATGTACCGTCACAAATCTGGAATTCCAATCTCTCACGGATGTTCGCAGAGAGTGCCGAGACGGCTGCGGCAGTTAGAAATCAGGCGAGTGAACGACACGAAAGCGTCTCGTGGTGGCTGGCTGTGCGCAGTGTCTGCGCCGTGCACCAGTTGCATCGGCGACTCAATACGCGTAACTGTGTGACTAATTAGATCAACTGTTTCTTACCACTTCTGTGAAAACTTATCAACAGTCCATGCTGATGTTAAGTTTGCCCGAGCGTTAAAATTAAAACCTATCTCCCGCTGCGTAACTTACGACGAACTAAGCAGTTCTTAGTTACATCATGGAGTACGAAATTACATTAGAATGTTTCAAATCGCAGTGTGACTGCTAGCACGTGTCTACGTGTAAATTATTTGATCTGCATTTGTGATGACAGGAGCTAACTATAAAAATATTTTCTATTCTTGATATTCGTGAGTGTTTAACTTTACGCCGAACCGGTACATTATCCCATACCCGAAGAAGGACTTACTCCAGGTGTAGTGTTCTGTGTCCTTTTTATCTTAGATGATTTGTATCATTCAGTGCCCAAGTATGCTCACAGTTGATCAATCTATTTACCATTTTGAGAAATAATAGATAACAACAACCTACATATGTAGGAATACTTTGGCATACACGTCAAATTTGCTGTCGTGTCATAGTACGAATATCGTATTGTAATCAACGAGGCATTTTCATATCTTCAAAATATCAATAGAGCGATGTGAAAAACGTTATCAGAATCGAGCAACGAAATCGCATCAGTTAACGTATGAGCAAATTAATTTTCCAATCGTACAACTGTTTATTAACCTATTAGTGAATGACTAAGATATACTTACGCAAAGATCTGTCAACGTAATGCTGTTAGCAGTGTAGAATACGAGCAACTCCGCCGGGAGGCCCCGCGAGCTTGGCTCCCGAAGTTTGGAGGCGAGGAGAAGACACGCAGTGCCCAACAATTGCAGCTGACTTTTGCCCACGGTGCACATACTCAGGAATCGATCCAGGTACGAAATCGCCAACGGAAATACTTCCTCTTGACAACTTTGATCTTCGCATACCTGCAATCAATCATTTAATATAATAAGCAGTCGGTAAAGTTTCTATGAAGTAACGGCCCGCCACGACCGCCGCACCCACCGCCGAGCTTATCATTTAGAATTCCTGATAACCCATATATTTCTATAAAATTGTAATGCATACTTATTGCGATAAATAGCATTACTTTCCTGCAGTTGAATTCCTTATCGAAAAGGGTTAGTGAACGTTATTACTTCATAATCGGAATGGAGAATATATGTACTTGTTTAGTTCGTTACACAACAATCTTTGATTCCCAAATGAACTGCCAGCAGTGTACAGTAATCTCCACTACAAGTTTTTTTATTTCCAATAACTGAATTGCGTGTATAACTAAGAATGTATAATTATTTAATTAGTTGTAGATTACTTAGTTTTAAACATGGATTTCCATGTGATTAGTTTAAACGAGGAGGTAAAAAGTGAAAGCAGATGGTAATGTAGTGAGCTAGTCGTGAAGTAAGTGGAGTGTCACGAGAGACGAGAATTGTTCCCGCATAGTTTCGCACGGTAACCTGAGGCGGCGCGGATACTAAACCTATTGTAGCTTCGTGAAAACATGTACCATTTCTGTTTACTGCACAGCTGACTATCTCACGCTCGTGAGCTGTCAGCTGATTAATTTACGTCTAACAGAAACAGAGCATTGTTCCGCCTCAACCACGCTACGTTACTATCCCGAATAGCTGATAACCACGTAAAGAATCAAGATAATAATAATAGTTTCACAGGCTGTGTACATTTTTATTATATTTGATAATATCGTCATTAACATGCAAGAAAACAACTATTAATAAGGACCACATATAAAAAATTGTCATTTATCATTACATGATATTATGTACTATCATATTTTTTCGATAGAATTAGCTACTTCTTAAGCAGGAATGTTTAACGTTTACGGTTAAAATAAAAATTGTAACAAAATAATATTTAAACCATGTCTTTATAAGCGTTTCTATTTTAACGTCTTTACCAAAACATCAAACTTGCTTTGCGTACGATATTATAAAAATATGAAAAGAGCTTCACAAGAGCGACTGGATAGTCATTTAAAAAAGGTATGATCACGCATTGTTCAACTTTTAAGGAGGGACTTGAAATTAATTAATTGTAAGTACATCGAAAAGTCAGTGACCTTACAGCCACGGGAATTGTTTCGGTCTGCTTGTGCTGAAATTTGGTATGCGACTGGTTTAGACGGAACGTAGCCACGACATGAGGTGTCGGCGAAGTAGGATCGTGGCGCATACGTCGCCGCCTTACTCGGTAAGGAATGACGTCAGCGCGAACCGTCGCGGTTCTCGTCTCCCACGTGGCCGGACACTTCACAGCTGACTGCTTTTATACGACCCTAAATATTTATTGCCGCGATCCTCAGATTAATTATAGTTATCTGGCGAAACCGAAGACGGTCATGCCAACTATAACATAAGTCAAGCCGATAATTAAAACGATGGGTTGATACAGAATAGAATGTTCAACACTAATTTGCATTAGATTAATCTTAGTAACGTTCAATGTCGGTAAATACGATACATAATTATTTAATAGCGAAAGATAAGTGCGCGTCCGGCGTCAGCTGTGTGCGTGTCAAAATCAGCTGATTATTCAAATAGAACGAGCGAGTCGCATCGGTCGGCGACCGCCTGCGCGTTCCGGCCGGAGGCCCCTCACGCCTCGCTCGCTCGCACCAGCGGTACGTCTGACTTGCGAGTACATTCCGAGCGCACAACGTTCACTGATGCTATTTTATTACACCCTAAGCTTTAACCTATCTTTATATCAATTATATGATCTAACTTACACAAAACGATGTTTAAGGCGGCGCACGATACTAACCAGTCTTAATGTTAGCTAATTTGCTTAAAATCATTCTTATTTTTTAACAGGTACCAATACTGTTATATGCCATTACGTGAAATCAATTTACAATAAGTAAACTAATATGAGAATCCAATAGGAATCTAATAAAAAATGTACAAGTATGATCAGCTGATCATGTAAACAGAACGGCAGGTATTCTCATATAACGTTACAGCCACATTTCTCATCAGTTGTAAACTTTGAACATTAACAACTTATCATAGAGCAAGACCTGTAAATCATTTTAGATGGGCAAAAGAGGCTCGAGTGGTTAAACCTCTTGAAAGGTCAGCAAGCACCCAGCAAACGGTGGCGAAGGCATACAAGTGCCACCGGTGTCACCGAGGACACAGCTGGAGCAGCTACACGTGGCCGGCGAGAGCTGAGTAACAAAATGGCGAACGATCGCGCGGGTGGTGCGGCGGCCGGGCGGTGTGGGTGCGGCATGCGGCGCGGTGCGCTCACCTCTAGCATCCACTCGGCGACGAGACGGCGCATGTGAGGAGTAACTTCAGTCTGCACGGTCCCGAAGTAGTTGGCGGTGACGGCATAGCGTTCCTCGGTGCGCAACAAGTTGTCGAGCACGCGGCGCCTCAGCAGTACGGGGTCGGAGGCGGCGGCCCGGGGCGCCGACGAGGAACCCGGCCGCGAGCCCTCGCTTCCGGGGCTCACGCGCTCCGCGCACAGCAACTCCATGTCACACCGCACAGCGGCTTATCGCAGGCTCGCTTCGCGTGCGCGGATAATGTTGTCGCGGACAGCTGATCGGACGCGGGCTAGTTGAGAACGGAACGTAGTGTTGCGACGGTGGCGAGAGCCCGAGTCACAGTGAGCGGCCGGCCGGCGCGCCTCGCCGGCGAACATATGATCGGCGGGGCGCGGGGCGGGGACGGCGCCGCCCGTGAGGCCCGCACGCAGGTTTCTCCCGATTCGACGTCGGAATAATAAAACATAACACGTTTTCTTGCTCGCTCACGCTCTATCCCAACTTTTGCCTCTCGTTCTAGTATTTACAAACTGAGAGAGAATTCCATGGACTGATTATAAATGTAACCATATACCTAGATAGTTAGTTTATAATGTTTCCCTGACAATATATTTTAACAGTCGTCAATTATTTGAACAAATTATGTACATAATATATTATTACAAGTTTATGTCAAAAGCGTTGTAGGTACCTATTTAGTATTATTAGAAGCATCCATGCCCATCTTAAATGTATCTAAGGATATAGGCATTTGGCTACCTACCTTTTTTACTTTGGTTGAAATGTGGAATTAATTACTGAAGTGTAATAAATGTGTAGTATTATTGTATATTCAAAGAAATTTCACGAAAATTTATAAAAAACAGCTGAAGAGTACCTATTATCACTTTAAAGTTAATTGTGATATTACATAAGTACAATAATTAAGAATATATTATGTTAACGACTGTTTTTAAAATGATCTAAATAATTTTTTTTTTCTTCAAAATAGCGAAGTACATCCAAAGATAATCCAGTTTCAAACAGTAAATGCGTGACTTTGCTGGAAAGTAATTAACATGTCTAAATAAGTCTCTATTAATATAATATACTTAATAGATTAGGTAGTAATAATTACAATACTAGAAATACTACTTATGTATCAGGAAACTTTATCATTTAAGCAATATGCATTTAAGCAAATAAATCTGACGATGTAATTCGCAGGGGTTTTTTGTTTTACTTTTATTCAATCATAACAACCCGACTGCCGGCCGGTCGCAGGATATGCGCTATAACCGCGTCATTAATCATTAATTCTGCTTCCTGAGCCGGCGAATTGGTAACTAGGAATATGGAAGGACGATAAATGCATATTAAAGTACGTTAATTCGTTATGGGATAATCTTCTTATCGATTCTATTGTTTATGCTACGTACATTCCTTAATTAAAGACATCTACAAGTTAAAAGTCGCTTAAATTACAAATAT
Source organism: Agara belti belti (assembly GCA_018245935.1). Classification (NCBI taxonomy): domain Eukaryota; kingdom Metazoa; phylum Arthropoda; class Insecta; order Lepidoptera; family Hesperiidae; genus Agara; species Agara belti. Next base: position 18,594 of record DWEM01000095.1, read on the forward strand.
AACTTTACGTTAGTAGAAGGAAGAAAGGGTGAATGATAATTCTATCTTGACCTTTAGTCGAGGAAAGGGTGAAGCTGATCCCGTATTACTTTTAGTACCTTTACCAACAGAGCTTTGAAAAAAAGTTAAGTTACTTTTACAAATACAGGTACAATCTGTTCGGCTGTAGAGTAGTTACTGCGGCTACGCTGCACAGTGTCGCAATGAATTAAACAAATTGTTTATTACAGACTCTGCTGAATAAGCTTTACGCTTTGTAATTTACAGACATTATGGTAAAACTGCATTTCTTGGAAATTCCTTTGTTACTAAATAAAAAAATGCACGACTCGGTCGCGAACCTTTGACCGGATATTACCAGGCTCAAATGTTGGGTAGAGTCTTTACTTGTATTGAAATGAGCTTTGAACACAAACAATGAACAGAATTTCAAAACACAGGCTATAAACTCGGTGCTTAGTGTGAGCGGGACATCACTCTTTCTTGGAATCACGAGCCTGCGTAATGGAACGCGGCAAAATGGAATGCAACCAAGACCGTTGGCCACTCGAACAATCGACTATTTAGCCTAAAAATAGTGACCACTATTAAGGCATGTGTTTTATTTTAATACATAAACTCACAGTTAAGTATATACACGGAAAAGATTATTGCTAATAAATCTAATAATTAACTGTACACATTTTGCGAATTTCAATCAACAAAAAATATTGTTTTGTTTATTGAATAAATAATTTTAATAATAATTAAATAATTTTGATCGATGCGAATGCTGACAGCATATCATTAGTTAACTGCCCTTAAAACGGTAACAATGTGTCGTTAGTTTTGGTAAACATTCTGATTATGTAAATAAAGGCCCGAGGAGAATTTTTGTTTTCAATATTTACGTGGGTACTAAGCCGCATTTTCAACAAAATTTGAACACTTAATTGTATGTTTATTTTTAAATATTCTATTCAGAAACCATGAGTTGTACGAAAACCTCTACAACAAGGTTGTTAATCTCTTACGCCTGTTTTTTTTCTATTCCGCTAATGGAATATTCTAATGCCATAGTAGGTATCTACTGTGTAAAGGGTTTGCGGTTTTATGAATAAATAAGAAGGGAACGTAATTGGTTTTATGTAATTATACGCCATTTGTGTATAAAAGCGAGCTTTACGTAGTCCATAATTATTACACACGGGACTTAATTAGGTGCACATACATATATTTTGTATTTGTTGCTCACAAAAACAAATCCATAGCCACGGAGGCTACGTTACGCCCTGTTGTCCGTTACAAACTTTGTGTTCAACGCCTACCCTCAAATATTTGGAACATTTTATTTTATTTTATGAATCTTATATTTGAAAAAAACTAATAAGTGTGCCATTTACTATACTTTTTGAAGTCATGACAAATACTTTTTTAATGTAATGCAAGCTTTAAATATTTAAATTCAAAAAGTAAGCAATATTATAGCAATTATTGATATTTACTTATTAACAAGTTATCACTTATTTTCGGCTGATTCAGGTTAATAATGCAATCATAAATATAACAAATGATGTTGTCCATGTGAAGCTTAACATCATGGAAAGAATATGATATCTTATTTAAAAGTTTAAGAATTTGGGAGCGGGTACAGGTTTTAGAAATGATAACGAGTTAGAATATATATCCATATCAATAAGGTATATTGGTAATACGAGATGCAACAATGTATATTGAATACATAGTACCTATGTCTATACTGAAATTGGTATATCATGAGCGACAGTGAAATGAATTTCTAAAAAATAATTTTCAAAAATATATCTTACATTTCAACGAGATACCTACTAAAGCAAAGTCACTTTAAAGCGTGTTATTTTAGCTCACTGATATGAATGTGTGGGCGAACGGTGTGGGAAACTTTGTATCATCACACATGACCGCAGAGAATCGTAATCGTATGTGTCATCCAAACGAAACGGATCTAGGAAGCGGAGTGCATATGCACCGACGTTTTAGTCGAATTTAATTAAGTAGTTTTCACAGAACTTTACACAAATTATATTAATATCAATGAAAATTCACGCAAGGCAACAAACGATAGTTTCTCTAAACCCCCCTTCCCTTCCCCTGTTATTCTCGCCCGTGAAATGGTATAAACTAACATTATTAGGCATTCAGAGCTCCTTTTACATACTGAGATGACAAGAAGTTACGTTAGTTGATCGAATATCAATATAACGGCGAACAAAACATCTTGAAGACCTTTCCTTACCTTACCTTAGAGATCGCCGGAATGTTCTTTAATACTTGTATGTGTGAACTCTGTCGGCTCGTGCTGGGCTAGCATGATACACATATATGTTACATCTTACCATGATATAACCCGTGTGCAGTGAAATAATAAAAAGGGATGAAAAAAGAAAAATGTACTAAGCAAATATTCCTAATTTTAAAAGAAAATACATAAATAGCTAAGACAAACTGATAATAGTACAGTACTATGTTTTAGTAACAATATTTTTATTTAGGTTTTTACAAATACTCAAATAAATATTCGACCAAAAAAAGTCATGTTTTTTTTGTGATAGGTAGTTCACTGAATTTATTTGTAACGGAAATCTTGATATAACTATTACATGTAATTTAAACGGTGTAAAATTGGTAATTATGTCGAATTAAGTGTGTTTTAGCTGAGAGGAAAAGAGACATTGCCTTTTATTAGTCTGTCGGCCGTGGAATGTTCTCACGCATTCATTATACGGCTCATTGTTTGTATGTTATGTAACGAATATCACTATTACTATAAGAACGAACCTTTCTTAAAGTTGTAAAGAATTTTTGATACATACATTTACAGGCATATTTTTTCTAATACATGATATGTATTACGGGATGTTAAAAGGTTGCGGATTTAGAGATAATATACCGATATATAATTTGTGTCATCTGAAGTTAAAGATGTAATATCATTGTGTGGTTCATAGGTATTGTAAAAATAGCTAAACGTCCGCTGAATCTCGTTCTATCGTTGGAGTTCAGGCGAACGGTTTGGAAAGTCGTATGACGGCTACGTTAAAGCGTTTAACGAGTTGGTTTGTGAGCGTCTTCTACAGGATACAGCCTTAAATATTTCCGTTGACACTTGTGTGCGCTCTCCACTCTACAATCGCTTCTTGTAAGTGGTTAAGTAGGTGACGTTACATCCTACAAATTGCAGAGACAGTTGACTATAATTTCGTAATGCATTTAAAGTATCAGAATGAGTCTACAACCTCATACTTTTTGAGGTGCGATAACGTTTTAATGTAGAACAGTGTGGTTAAAAGACATTTTAATAGAAATTGAAAAACAAATCTAGATAAACATTTTGTGTTCATAATTATTTCGTTTTTCATTAATATCATCAGTATTCTAACGATGACAATTGCATTTCATATTTCATAATGATTGGATTCGTTATCATAAAATCCGAAGCGAATATTACAGAATTATAATAATACTTTTAAATAAAGCAACAATAGGTACAACCTAGACATGTATTCTTTATTTTCGTATTGCATTACTGACAAACGGTTAGCACCCTTGAGCAAAAGTAAATTCCTGTATTAGTCGATGAGTTCAAGAAGTCGATAGCGTGGCCCCATTCGGTTATGCAGTTCTTGGCAGGAGAGTCAGAGCCGCGTAAAAAAGCGGCTAGAGACGACGGCGTTCGTTGACCTGGTAAATGTTTACTGTCCTTGGATGGCGGACCGCGTCCGGAGTGACGTCACCGCGGAGGTGCCAATGGGTTTCAGCAGATCGAACCCTTGCCTCAACGTTCACTGCGCTAAGCACCACGATGTTTCAATTTTAAAAAAGACAGATTCTGAACTCACTTTGCAAATTATTACATCGTTTTCGTCAGTTTAAAATCACCATTTAATGGCATAAGATAGGGTATACTTGTAATCCAATATCAAAAATCAAACAAGACTAAGGCTAGTAGATTGAAGTAAATTGGGAAACGGAGAAGCAAAACTACAGTAGATACCTATAATATATAAACATATGCCGTTTTGGGCAAAATCGTAGATTTCCATAAGACATCATTAATTAAAAACGCTGTCTCCGAACGCAATAATGAGGTCGTTGACTTTCAACAGCCGAGTGCGACGTTCAATGAGAACGCTCGAATTTAAGCAAATTCAATTAAATGACGTAACACTACCCATCTTGTACTTATAAATCGATTAAATGTAAACTCGATTCAATAATATCGCTAGCTCAACAAATACTTGATGTGACCAGTGGTCTATTGCGATAATTATATGTTTTTATTTGTTTTTAAAGTTTACCTAAATGCAGCACAATAGTTAAAAATAATTTAACAGGAACTTTGTTAAAGCCGTTCAAGAAATTACATCAAATTAAATTATTTCTACAGCGTCGATTTCTTGCTAATGAAAATCCATGTGCAAACGGTTCCTACGCCCACATCGCATACAATGTGTTAGGTATCTATAGTTTAATATTACAATTGTTAATACCATTATTCTAATTCTTAAATGCCAACAACTGTTCATTGGAGTTATAGGGCTCATTCTACTTTTTATGAAAATTTTCACGATCTATAATACATATGGTTCTGGCACAGCTTTCATGTACCTACATTGAATTAATATAATCGTATAGGATATAAGTATGTCTGCTTTAGTAATTAATACATAAACGTTCATTTACACCGGCTAACCGATATGCTTGTAGTGACATATAAAAACTTTCTCAGTGTGGACATTGGCAGTACAATAAGCGAATTAATGTAGGGTTTTGCCGTATCGGAGACGTTGGATAGGGCCGGGCGAGTCGGATTCTGGTACTTCCACATAGTTTTACCAGACTAGCGATGGCTCACACAGTTTTTGCGGGCGAGCAACGGCGAAGGTCGGTCGAGGCGAGCCACGAGCACCCACGAGCGATCTAGCATTCCAGAGGCTATGAATGAATAGTGGCTCGACTGGTTGATGGCGCATAAGCGACTTCGGATTAATTTGACAACAAACATTTAAGTTGGCGAAAACCGGAATGGTCTCCGGCACCCGCCCCGTGGGAACGCGCGGACGAATCATTGTCTCATTGATTGTCTGTTTGACACACTCTTGTTGTATTGACGCTTCGTTTCTATGGAGCTTTTCGTTGCTGTACTTGTTGATTTGAATACGTCTTAAAACTTTTATATACAACAGTTTATACAATACATGTATATTGACTAGGTAGTTTACCATTTCTCAATTTTCACATGTAAAAATATTATAAAAAAAATTTTTTTTTGATGTACATTATGATGTCAGAAGGTTAGGAGTCCTTTACGTTTCCTAGGTGTATAAGTATATAATAGGTATATTATAGGTATTTAATAATTGTAATAATTGGAATTGTAAGTTTTTTATTCAACATTTTCTTTTGAATGATGGTTACCTATAGTTGTCATAAAAGTTTTGTGATCAAAATTTTTTTTGAGCGAGAATGTAGTAAGTGTTGAAACCAAATGAATATCCTAAATGTTATCTTTATGAAGTAAAAGATAAAAATCGAACGTAAAAATTAGGCGATTCGATAGGTGAGTAGGTATATTAATTCAACGAAGTAGGTGGAAAATTTTTACAGACGATATCTGGATAACCTTCTGAATCCTTATATTAATAGCCAGTGATTGATGGAGCCGCAACAGCTGCTCATATTATTTCGGCTATTTCTCTTAATCCAGGAATGTATGAATGTATTACCAGGTTTGCATAAGGATATATACATATTATGCTGACTCACAAAGAACTAAGAACAGTAGTATTCCTTAAGCGTAAATAAGCGTTTCTTTAATTTATTTTGTTAAATTTATTTAACGTTTTTATAAATGTATATCTTTGTATAATTTCATATATTAATAATATATTGTAATAAATATATCGATAGATGACCGGAAGTGACACCTATTATAATTTTATAAATTATATTCATGACAAGGCCTCGGACGGCTGCTAACCTTGTAGTATTGAACATTGCGATTATATCACGGCACATGAAATATTCAAAAGCCGTAACGTACCACACAGAATCTATCTTATTTCATAATCGATACCATAAGTACGAACGTCATTTTACCAAAATAGCGATACGATAATAAAAATATGGTATGTGAGTAAATAATTTATCTTTGTACTATATTTGATTTTGGTAGCCGGTTTTTAAAACTTTTAAACATCTAAACATCTAGTTTCTTATATTTCTTAGCGTTCGCAATCAAATGCAATATAAATTTGAATATCACTGTATATACTGAGAATTGAATACCAAAGTTGATATGTTACCAAACAATGCACGTGACATATCATATAACTAAAATGAATTGAAAGAATGTCACTCATATATTAATTGTAGGTGTATTTTGCTGTAGCCTTGTGAATGCTTCACTAGAATCGCATTTCACATGCATCACATGATCTATAGGTATATGCAGAAAACAAGGAAATGTATAAATAAAACTATCGCCACGTGGGTAGGTACACGTACCAAGCTCAGACCAGTTAGGTTATATTTCTTTTACACACGAAGAAGGTAGGTCTGCGATGAGTAAAACTTCATATTAATATAATTATGTACGGTTGTTTTAGCTCAACCTCGCTAAAATATAAAAAAGATGGAGAAGTAAAATTTAATTTTACGATTACGTCATGAAATTACCTCACGTTAGATGTCACATTTTGCTTGTTTTCTATCATTCATAATCTGGCATATTTTTTTTTCAATTATATACGCCGTGCACGTGAGTCGGCGGCCAAATTTAAATAAGACCAGAAACAGATGTAAACACATGGTTAAGTGTTCACCACGTGGCATAGTTCAATGTTGAAATAGCTGGAAAACAATAAAATAGTCACGCTAACATGGCTACTTCACGTGTTGCATACCAGCCAACATGATTACGGCACAGATGATAGCTTTACAACCGCTGCCCCCACTGGTCGACCGTGAACCCGCGGGATTATGTTTATCTGCTAGCCATCAAACCGACCATTTCGGCAGATGCTTGCTAAAAGTTGACTGATAACTACATAGATAAAAACGTCGGTACGTAAGGACGCGTGCAGGACTACGCGGCCAAGTAAAGGTTATTTGCACAATAGTTAGTAAATAGAGCAGGGCAGCGCCCCCCTTTTCTTAGTTTTTTTTATGTATCTGAGATATTAAAACATCAATATGACGAATATTCAATAATTTAAAAGCCAACTGCCTCGTTGGTCGAGCGGTTGCTAGCGCGACTGCCGATCGGGAGGTCCTGGGTTCAAATCCCGGGTCGGGT
>DWEM01000096.1:0-25835 GCA_018245935.1 Agara belti belti
TGTGATGTAAGCGGTATGCACATGTACTGGTCATCTCCCAGTACGGCCTGATAAGTAGGCATCGGTTACGCGAATACCTATACATATAAATAAAATTGAAGTGTCTGTCTTTGATTTCAAAATAGCTGTGTTGTCTCAAGTGCTTATTATTTACACGGTACTAAAACACAAACAATTTTTTTTTAATTTCTAATCTCGGCTAATCTCGGGAACGGCTGAACCGATTTTAATGGGGCTTTCATGAAAACATGTACATGAGACAGGTCAAGATTTAACGTGAAACCAATTTTCAATACGACGATTAAATGTAGAGGCATAGAAAAGATGGGTCGTGTATAAGGCGCTTTATAATCGCGATCACTCTAAGGCATGTCGTTATGTAAATGTTCAGTTCCGCGGACGCAATTGTATCTCGTTTGACAGCTGATCAGATTCGACTCAGGATATGTAGCCCTATGCCTAGTATTACCAGATGGAACATTGAAATTTGCCGGCAATGTCCTTGCCCTTTCAGTAAAATGCCTAAATATTGAATGTGGACTATCAAGAACGACAGATTTTCAAAATATGCGAATATGAAGAACGTTGACTAACACATGTATGATCTTCATTAAGCCTATGTAAAACTTTATAAAGAATAAAACAATATGAATTTAAATGCGCCAAGCGCCTTTTCTGGTTTTTACTGCCAGAAAGTTGAATATCCCGCTTCTAACAGTTTTTTCTCGTTTGTCTGACGGGACACGTCAGGAAATTCGCTGCAGTCTGGTAACCCTACAAACATCTGATCTCTTATGGCTTAATAGAGCGTAATGGATTTCTTTCTAGCGCAATGTGGATAAGGAAGCGTCAATTTCTTTGTATTCATGCGCTAACGAGAAAATGATAAATATTTCAATACTTTATGTCCAATAGTACTAAATTATCTTTTCTTTCTTCAAATTTTCATGTAAAAAGTCGTATATCTTTAAAAAGTTCAAAAACTCGTAGAAGTAGGCAAAAAATCTCATTTTAAAAACCCACCTAATGCCGACTACAACAAAATAATAATATGTAAAAAGAATTTTTTTGTCATCAATTTTAGATCTAGTTCAACTTAAAAATATAAATCAGCTGTCCGGTTATCATAACACAGGCATTAATTTACCCAAATTGGAATAAGACAGCCGTCTGTGGAATTGTCCGTGTTGTTACTATTTGGAAGGGTGCGGCGATGAGACAAATTTCGAGTTTTTTCTCTTTTCAGAGTGAGGTAAGTGCAGGTCGGCGCTGAGACACGTAGTGAGAAGCAACCTTCCCAGAAGGCTCTTGTGTAGCCTTTGTGCCTTAAGAATCCTTAACACGCTCAATTGTGACTCAATGTACGGCTTAATGCACACCCTTGTAGTAAGGTTTTTAAAACGTAGCGGTTAAAAAAATAATGTTGCAACCTTGTTTTTATATTTGTTTACGATTCTATCAGCCATTATCGTTTTTATACGTTAGATCGGTTTTACTGTTTGTACGGTTTTATTATTATATGCAAATAACACTGGTAGGAGTATCGCTTTCTTGATAATAATATCATTTGACCTTCTTTTGGACTGTTTTGAACTAGGATTTGACCCCAGACGCGCGGAGTGGGAGGCTGAATTTGAAACCACTAGGCTATCACTGCTTACTTGGCCTTAGTAGTGCTTGGACTTAGTGAATACGATTAATTATATTTTATCCTTACACTTCGTTGTATTTATAATTAAATGTACATATATTAATTAAAACATTTTGATGTAAAACTCAATATCATAAACAACGTATAGTTACGAGTTGACGATATATTTTCATTAACTTAACGTCAAACGATGTATTATATGGAAGTCGGAAAGACTTCATTTGGAGCAGATCCAAGATTACTAATATATTTATGTGTATTACAATGTTTTGCGTTTGTACGAAACTATAAAATAACTTGAACTTAACGTTCCGTTTGTTTTTCAAATTCGTCGTCAGCATATCGTTGAAGTATCTGCTGGGAAGTGGAAATCATTACGTACACGTGAAGGTCCTATATACTGGAAGTGACAACGTCAGTCCTCAGGAGTAGCGACGTCTCTGTGACCAACTTCGATTACCCTAAAAGTAACTACTGCTACGGTCCTATTACTGCAGTCGATTGAATAAACTTACCAATAGTCCTATTAACAATCAATACTAACTGATATTTCTGATACAACTGTCTTACATTTGATACAAATACTAACTTTCTATCTCTTTCTATTTACAGTTTTAGAGGAATTGTTGGACTTGCTGTTCAAAGAATGCCATTACCTACTGCCCAAGGAATACATTGGACGGTAGCTCTTGAGCTTTCTCAGCTTATTAATGTTAGTTTGGAAATTGTTTTCATAAATATTCTACAGTAACATGTTTCTAAAATCATTTATTTGTTCAGAATTTAAATATAAGGAGTGTGAGCGCTGCTGTTGGCCAGGCACGCAGGTGTGTCTTTAGTATTAAAAGTCCAAATTTCTTGCTGCGTCAGATCCTCAGGTCGCCGTTGGGGCACCTTAACTTGATGTAAACGGTGTGTTCGGTAATGTGCAGATGGAACTGGAAAATATCGATCGCTTCAATTGAAATCGAGTTAAATATAGGTTCGATCAGAGTGCACGATTGTAGCTTTCTTTTTAATGTTGTCGAGTGGCTGAACACATCGCCGCTGCACGCCATTAAAAATGAACTTCAAATAAAATGTACACACATTCCAGACATACATTTTGATTAAAAGAAAAACACATCGATTTAAATTTAATTTAGCCACGACTCAGTGATCAACTGATGTGACTTTTGGGAAAGATTGCAGTCGAATTGTATACATGGTCGGAGCTGGATTTCAGATTCATCTGTGGCATATGATCCAAATAAACAAAGAAGCCTATCTTTGAGAGAGTTCATTCGTCTCCAGTCTTTTCATCTGCTTCACCGTAGAGATTGAAGTCCAAAGCATTTGAGAAATGCATGTTATCAATAAGTATTGATAATTTCTCTCTTTGCAGAATTTTTCTTTTGTTATACAAATGTCATTAAAGTATCAGAAAGCTGATAATAATAAATGTATTTAGTATTATTTTATATGAATCGTACTTCCGTTCCAAAACTTTATGATACAAGAATAAGCTTATAAACGAAATGAATGGGAAGTGGATTACGATTAGCGATTCCATCCACGGATGGTTCGGGGTTACCAACTAGAGCTGCCACATTGCCGGCCGTCTGCGCGCGCAGACGCTCTCTGACTCATGTTCCGCCTTGTGGCTCAAGTTATGCACTTACAACTGTTTTAATTGTTTTCTTTAACCCTATTATTGTTCCACTGCTGGACACACGTTTACTCTCAAATGACAATGTTCAAGACCGTAGTCTGAGCTGGGCGAGTGCGGATTGGTGGACTTAACATGCTTCTATACTCGTATATACATATGTAAAGGTTTCCTCACGCTGTTTTACTTCAGCGAGTGATTGACAATTTTTAATCTTTTAAAGGCACGTAATTTATAAAGTCAGATTCGCGTGCCAGGTATTGAACCCAGACCATCAAAGTGAGAGTCTGAAATCCAAAGCGCTGTACGATAGCAATGATTAACGTTATATTTTAATCGAGTGTGGCAGATTTCGGCAAATAATTTATTCGAAAACGATTTCTCTTTAGACTATTGTACACGTGCAATTCGGCTTATTCAAATAGAGTTAAAATATGCTTCAAAGTCAGCAAGATATTGTCTATCGAGATCAAGATATTGAAGTAGGTCTAAGTAAATCATCCGACGCGACAGTTGCCTGTTTATTGGTAGGTAGTCTTACGACAGGTTGTTATTGGTCTTGTACAAGCTCGCAACTTCATGGATTCTAAGGTTTAACAGACGGACTAGGACGGCAGTGAGTGCGGTTGGTAGGCCTGGCATGTTTATTGGCAATGATCCTTTGCTGAGCATAGATCTTAGGTTAAACCATGAGATTAAAAAAATACAGCCATTATAAATGTCTATCCCTGACTTCTAACGGATGTGGTACCTACACAGAACTTAAAAGCGTAAGTGATGGTCTTAAATACTAAGCATATGTACCAAACTTCATGTGCATCAGTGGTTTTGTCAGTCATTGAATGTTGAACGGTTTGTTTATAAAAATAGGATTATACATGTTAGGGTAATTGGAGTAAGAAAGATAAGACAGATATACTATAGTGAGACAGTGCCAGGACACCGATCGCTCGCGACTATACCCGAGGCAGTGCGCGTTATTCATGCGTTATTGTTAACGCACCTATAGATTTTAATCAGCCTCCGTCGGTTTTTTCTCCGTCGCCTCCATTGTGAATTATCGTCTCCTTATTCTTATATTGTCGTTTCGTTGACGCCTCTAGAGGATACTGCCACTTCGTGAATGATAAAGTTTTATAAAAAGCTTACAATTCTGAACCTTAAATTTACGAGTATGTCAATTGTGAGGTCCGTTTCAATATGTTTTACTTGATACTGTATGAAGTTTAAGTTGAGACATCTTAATGTAAGTAAGTATCGGGAGATGTATCAGGTAAAGTACACGTTAAAGAAAGAGTGAGGAGGACTATCATAGAAAGTACGGTGTCTTATGCCTTAAATATAATAACAACTTAGTTAGAGTTTTTACGCCAATTTACTTCAGAGTGCACATTGAATTTTAAAAATGAGTCCTTTTCGAAAGCCACTAGTGTATGCAGACGAAGGTAATTATTTACCAAGCTATGCATACCTTACGCTGGGGTTCTCCGTATTGTAATTGTTACAAAAAACACACGAAAATAAGAACACAGACACCCAGATTCACAACAGACAACGTTCATTATAAATATTTGAATCAAATTCTTTTTACGATGTGCCAAATCGTCGATCTCAAACAATTTAGCGAAACCGTTTAAACAACTGAGCTCCTTAATGTTTTTATAAATTCGCCACATCCCAAGGGTTCATCTATTTCAGTCGGTACGGTGACTAACGCGTTATTTGACTTTCACTGCCATTGTGTTGTACGTGACAGACAGACCGACAGTCAGCTGAGCGGAAACAGCGCAGGACGTGACGTCACGGGATGTTATCGTAGGTTGGTCTATTTCGATATAGCGTTCGATAGAGGGAGCTCGCGCGATTCGAAGCAAATAAGATTAGACGATAGAAGGACTACGATACAAACAAAAGACGGGTAACAGTTAAGGTTAGACAGCAGAAAACGTAGTGGATTGTTGGATTTATTGAATTAAACAAATTCAAATTTTAATATTGGTAATAGACAGGTAAAAGCTATGTGGTCGCGAGGGTACTGAGCATTGGAGGGTCTTTGCATATCCTGACAAACAGGTCCGTGGGCCACCTGATGGAAAGTGATCAACGTCGCCTGTGGACATTTGCAAAACCGCACCACCAACACGTCGCCGGCTCTTCGAGACTCTGTGAAAGCCTTTAGCGAAGAATACGTCAAAGGGAAGCCCATTCCAAAGATTACACGCTCGTGGCAATAAAAGCGCGGGAAATGGACTGTTGAAGATGGTTCATTTACCAGACGAAACGAGATGAAAACAATGAAAGCCAATGCAAAAGAGCACAAATAAAGGATGCCCTCAAACAATTACTTAAGTCTGTTAGTTACTTCTATGAAATAAAAAGGATAAAAGCAATATTGATGTTTCCATATACATACATACATATGTTATTTAGAGGTAGCTACAATCGACAAGGTTCGATCGATCGGCATGTGGTTGCGTCCGTGTGGCCGGTGTCCGGTCGTTATTGTTCCAGATGTATGTGAGATATGAATTGATGTTTGATTAACCAGCAATAAAATGCTGGAAGCGGTGACAATGGGAGAGGCCTACCTTTACGTAAATGTAGTTTGTAGAATATGAAAACAACATGCATTAAATTATTATAGGAGACGCAGACCAGTGGTTTGGGTTTTAGTCTCCTACTCCGGGGTTCTGAGTTACTGGCAAGCATCTCTAACTTTACAAAGTTACGTGCGTTTTGCATGTTAAACAATAAATATCTCTCGCTATTCCGATGAAAGACAACATGGAATAAAACAAACATATTTCCGTACAGAGCAAATAACCCTATTGGTTCCAATAGATCGCCGATATTTACGGCAAGCGGTGTGCAGGTGGTCCGCCCCGCCCATCGGCAATGTTTGCGCAGAGGCTCTCCATCATCACACCTTGTAATTATCGCGCCGCACTGTTTGACCAGCACCGCGCCGCAATCACGCTGTTTTTGCCAATTCTGCACGAGTTATAGAAGACGAGTCCTTATGGCATTCATAATAGATGCCATTATGATGTGGCATTAGTGAAGGTCGATCATGATATTGGTTTGACCTATGTTAAGCTGCGGTTGTATTCACAGCGAATCAAGCGTGCAGATTATTAGTTTGTGATTTAAGGCAACATTTATATATTTTGATTCAATGTAGCAGGGTAAAATTCTGTGGATTGAATGTAAGTAAATGGTTTTCAGGAATTTATCAGGACTATGGAAAGCCAAGGGTAGGAAGAAATTAGCCAAGGAAAGGAAGAAAGAAATATACATGCATATTTCCATACGCATATGTAATTTCATGCCAATCTGCTATAGTGGTTGGTAGACATTAAGGATTTATCTAGACTACAGTGTTGACTAACTTTCTCATGAAGCAATCCAATTACATATCGTCCTTCGCTTCTCGCTTGCGATAGAGCTACGCCTTCGTAATTTTTTAAGGGCTAATGTTTGTTCGGCATCAATTTTATTCACTGTGAAGGTTGGCTGATGATTAGCTTGATTGAGTCGGTTTCTTTCAAGTCCTAATCGTGTCCAAATGGTCCACGGGCGGGCCCAGCACTGTTTGATTTGAGGGCTGCACTTTTCGTCAGATTACCGGCGATACGTCAGCTCTATTTAGTCCTGATGGGTTTTTTCTTTGTCCAAGTGTTTGGGCTATCGCGGCGTGTGGTCCGGCTCGAGGCGAGTAACATTGCTTCTCAGACGCGTATAAGTTAGAGTAATATAAATTCACAGATATCAAATTTTATTAAATCCAAAGTAGTGTTTAATTCAGTTATTGCTCTTAAATTCCATTAAAAACAACGAATTTTTCAATACCGATAAGAAATTGTTTAATCAAATAGTTTTGTTCCCATTTTATACCGTTATTGCGCCGTTACGCCGTTATATAACAGTATTGTCCTAAACGTATTGTAATGTAAAAAAGAAAGCATTTTCTATGATACAATGACATCAAAGCAACGTCGGGCAAGTGATTCCAACGTGACCCGCTACACCAGCGATTAGGGCTACCGCTCACATCCGACGGTCGGCGTGCGACTTTATGTCGGCAAAAGATTGAATATACACAATTGTAATATTGAAACAGTCAAAAGAAAATTTAGTGCATACTGGTCGCTAGGATTATCGGTGGAAAATAGAACGTTCGGAAATGTATGAACTAACGCCGGCAGCATGCGTACCGACAACGGCACTTCTAGGGAAGGATGATAGGCAAAGTTTCGTGTACATTGAATCACTGACAAATCAGCCTGATTATCGAACTTATGAAAAGTTAGACGTGGACGGCGGTGGCCCGAACGCGCGTCAGCAGAGCAGCGCGAAATGGTGCTCACGCGCGCCGGCCCGCGCGGGTTTTTACTTTCCGAGGTACCTGTCGGGCCGCCTTGTTCACGGTTGCGGCTGCCTTTAGGGTTCTATAATGATATTAGAAAAATAGAAGCCTTTTACTTCATTCGAGCCTCTGTCGTTAACGAGTTACAAAGAGACTTTCCCGCTCTTGAATTAAGTACCTGCTTTCGTAAATAAATAATGTTTTCAAGTCAATGAGTTGCACGTAATTTTGGAAAATATGTTTTAATAGAACGTTAAGTATGTATAATAATGTCATGTGTCGTGTCGTACTGTTTCGTCTTTCTATTGTTAGGGAATTTCAGAATTAGCTTTTCGTTTTTTAAAGAATCATCTATGTATTTTCATTTTACGAATACTTTTTAAGTTTGTATTTTTCGGAATAATCTACTTTTCTTCTGTTATCTTCTTTCGGAAATGAAAACTTTTCTGTTACCAAATTGCTCGTCACACAAATGTTTGACCTGGGTGGGAATCGAACTCACGATTGCCGGCTTAGCTTAGCTTAGCTTAGCTTGTCCCACCACAGGAACACGAGGCTAGTTTATTAATTAGTCTACTTTCTGCTTTGTGTCTGACGCCGTCCAGGCGGCTCTCGAGTGGTCTAGACTCAATGAGCGCCCTCGATCACTTGTGTATACAGTATATTGAAATATCAACAAGAATCTGTGCCGTAAGAGTATTGAATATTTTAGATAAAGGTTTATTTACAAATTAGTAAATAATATGTTTGCGGTTCAGGTTGTAATGTTAAGTTTTCTCGCTTGTTTACCCGAAATAACAATTGCTTTTGCTTTCCGGCTCATTTTAAGCTCCCGCGATAAATAAAGATGCTAATTAGCTGCCATATTGAAATAATCGCAGCCCATCGTCGCTTCTCAACTCGCGTCGTGTCGGTTCTCGGCGAGACGATCGGGTCGGCGGCCTGGTTTTCTATTATTTGTAGGCATTTTGGGGTCCAGATAAAGAGGCACAGATATATCAACAACCTTTAAAATAGACATCAGTTGGATGTGTGACGTTGAAAAAACGTCGGAGCGGGCGGCCGCCGCGTGTGGGAACTCGACGCCGAGGCATCTCCACGGGAACGCTAAAAAACCAAGCTCCTAATGCTTTCGTTCACACGTAACGGCACGATCACGACACGAATTCGAACGACAAAAAGCCATCTTTCACGTTGATCGCTGTTCGATTTTGACTAGTCTTTTAGGAATAGCGGTTAGAAACTTTGATCGCTAATTCGAAGCTCGGTTCCATTCCCATCCAGAACAAATGTTTGTGTGATGAGCACATTTGTTTGTTTAGTTGAGGGATAACATACTACAGCATGTGTGCTTATGATTATGTAAACGACATCAAATATATAAAGACATCCTGTCTCGGATGTGCCCTTTAGAATGACCATTTAAAACATTTTGTTACGGTCTGAATTAGGCACTGAGAGAATTAAAATTAAAATTTGTCAAGGTTAAGGTTAAAATTAAAATTTTGACAAACACGTTTACTTAAGATATTTTCGCCAATAAGCCAAAAAATACATAATAACTGAAGAAAATTATGGTTATATCGTTGTAAAAATTTTGATTTAAAACATTGTTCAGTTTAGTTAGTTAGTTGAGTCCCTTCAGAGGTAAATACATTGGGTGTTGTTAATTTCTAATGGAAGAATCATCCACAATCGCCACGTTTAAGCCCAATGGCCTACCGACTGGGCACTACGGGATGGAATAGCATGGGAAATTATGCAGTTTTTTTAAATATATTTATAGCACAGAAAGCTCTGTTCAATCTGAGTTATCGATGGGCCAGTAGCTATAAAGCGAAATTTGATACTCAATAACGTTAATCCTCTAGTTGACAATACATTATAATGAATTTAGAATAGGTAGGTACTGTGTGTCGGTTGTAAGTGTAGAGGATTTATACCCCATCATTAATATTGGAAAAATAACATTATACTAGGCTTGAATAGGAAGTAATGAAGTAAATTCATTTTGAATTTGTCAACGAAATCTGAACGTATGACACTGGTTAGTCGCGTCGTGGCGTCCCGGCTCGGTCCTGCGCTCCAAATGGATCGCTTCCTATCGATCTGAGACAACTTTATACGCGGCCTTAAATATTTTTTATCTACATTTTTTACTCAAACAATGCGCCGGTAAACGATAATTAAAAGTGGAGGCTCTATCGCCGTCGCCTCCACTCCACACCTATTTTTTGTGGCAACTAATCCAATTGGACTTTACGACGTTTACTAATTGATTGATCTGCCGTCGATATTCTGTTCTAGACGAAGTCCACTGAAGATGAAAATTAAAGAAATAAAGACAATAATCTGTTTAATCATCCGTAGTCTCCCGAGAATCGCGATATCAACGAGACAATTTTGTATCACAGACAGATATTTTTCATGTCTATTCTTATATCCTCACGCCAGGTCCCTGTCGGGGTAGGCGGAGCACCGAGTGCCAAATATCGAAATCGAAACCGGCGTATATGTATGTACAGTGACAGCGTTGTAAGGACAGAGATACAGATTAGCACAAATATATTTAAACAACTCATAAATACGCTATAACAATCTTACACTGTGACAAATTAATTCTTGACTGTTTTATTTTAGAAATGAAATATTTTGATCTGGAACGTTTTTAGTATTAGTGCTTTTGACTTACGGGGCATCAATCTATTTCATCTATAACGAGAGTCGTAGCTAGTCTGGATTATTTTAATAAAATAACGTAGTGGTAGACCTTTGTAGTACGACATAACAGTGAGCTTTTGTTACTTTCAAAAGTCACACATTAAAATGGTAATAGAATTTAAAATATAAGCTTGGTTTCCTGCTAATTGCTAACTATAGAAATAAATTCCGTCGCTGCCTGGACGTATAGTGCGATGAAATTATTCAGACTGAACCAAAATAAAGGATGGCTTATTTTTAATGTAAAATAATGAACCTAATCCCTCTGAGCGCTCTCGGCGTCGAGATCGACATTCTTTAAATTTTTTGCGAAGCGTTCGTGTTAAGGGCAAGTGTGATATGAAACATTAATTAGCTAGGTATTTAGTAATGTTAAAGTTTCTCTGAACTGATTATATTTACTATAATATGGGCGCCGATTTTTTGCTCTTCGTATTCCTAGCAAATATATTTTGGGTAAGTTACGTTACGTCATTTCATGGATATTCCTTTTATGTTTAAGTGTATGAAAGGAACAAAAAATTTACCATCGATTACCAAGGTTGCGTATTTATTCCATAACAATTACGATTGGCGCCTCGCTCTAGTCGTTAGATACCTCGACTGCAAAGTCGGAGGGGTTAAGGAAATGGGTTACGTAACACAGGCAATAACTGCAATCAGATAGCCGTGTATGACATCGTCCCAATAATTACTATAAATTTAAATAAATTTAAATAAACTTGGAAACAGAGCCTCGTCTTAAGAAATTAGAACCGAGTCGCGATCCCGGTGGGCGTGGTCGCACAACAACCATTAAATAAAACATATCGAAACACCGCCGGTTTTTATTGGGGGTCCGCAGCGCGCCGCGGTCGGACGCGTTTTATTTGGAAGGTCGACTCCGCCGGTGGATACCTGCCATTCCGCGTTCGGTGCATTCTCGAGCCGAAAGCGTTCGGACCGCGGCGGTCGAGATAACGTGGAATCGGTTCGGGAGTCGCTTATTTAGCTTTATCTTTGCGCTTATCTGCATTATCTTCTCGAGTGTTAAAGTAGCGCCTCTTATAATTGATATTTGTTAGTCTTTTATATCTCGGACGGCTGCAACATGTTTTGTTACTTATCTCAAATGTTTAAAACATTGTTTTTTCTTTATATATGTCTGTACCTTTGAAACGCGTCAGCTCTGTAAGGATCCAGATATATGGCATTCGGTTAGAGAACTAACGCGATGCCTTGATAATAATATTAGCATCACTTTATTTGAGAAGTTCAAATTTTAAATAGACAAGTCGATTATTGAAACGTTCACCTAACGGGCAATCGTAGCTTAGGTCTTTAGAAATTATGTTTTAAATGATATGTTAAACCACGGATCCAGTTAACTGGTTATATTTAATCTATTAACTCTAGTTAAGTTTGCCTTGTAATTCTTTTTCAACTCTTTTATTTATGGCTCCAATGCTGGATTGGGGTCTTGTTATCAAATCTACCTATCATAGTGACAAGGCTTTAAGTCTGCTAGGCTGGTCGAGTGCCGATTGGTAGATTTCATACATCTCACACAACATTATAAACTTTATAACGTATTCTAAGTTGTGCAGATTTCCTTACGAGGGTTTCCTTCGCCGATATAGCGATTGATATTTCAATTTTAAGTTACAAAAAACATGTAACTTAAAAGAGTCAAGCTACTAAGCTATCGCAATTAACAATGATTTTAAATATTGTTTAATGTAATGTAATGTATATCGTATGTGATATTCTTCATTATCAACATGTTTATGTAAGCAGATCTAGAAATGGTCTGTGTGTATGTGGATAGAGAAAATTTAGCGATGATAAATACTAAGTCATTGTTTGCAGGAATGCCGTCACTGCCGTGGGAGACTTGGAAATATTCCGTTAAACGTTATCGATAGCTGATAGTTTTGTTTGTCTGTCTCGATTGGTTTTTCCTTTGCTTGTCTTATCTTTTTGTGCATTTTTTCAATCGAGATTCTTTCCTTGAAATTCGTCGCGTCAACGAATCGGTCAATATGGGTTTTTGTTTTAGAAAAGTCAAATTGTTATTAAAATTACACGATTTGACGACATGTTCGTAAATAGTCCATTGTAAGTTTAGTATAGATTGAGAATTTTACATCTATAACAATTTTGGCAAAGGCCTTTAGTGCACGATACGCTAAGGTTAAAAAAAATCACATACAAATGATAAATAAAATATTATTTAAGTAAAAACATTTCGTTCATGTGACCTAGAAAAATTGACCATGCAGAATTGAAAAGGAACAAATACCAAACCGTATTAATGCATTTGATATTTGAAATGTTTTGGAATCCAGACGAGATTCGGTTCGATAAAAAAACAAACCGCGGAGGCTTCAAGCTTTCATTCATAGTGGCCAACAATGGGTAACCATAGCAACCGTGAGCTTCACTGAGCCGCCGACGTAATCTTCCAAACTTCGCATTCCTCACATAAGGCGCTGGTGTGAAAAAACATTGTAAATACTGCCCGACAGCCCTACATGGGTTCCGTTTATAAGAATTTTGTTGACAAGAGAAATGCTACGTGCAGTTCCAATAAAGATATTCAATTATCGGTATCTTCTGTAAGAAACGATAATTAAAGTAACACGCTGAGAAGTACATTAAATTACACAGCAGTTTAATTGGACTTTATTTGGAAAGACGAATCATAATCATTAATTAATCTGTTTAATATTGCTATGTACTTTATATTACGACCTAAAACTTTATCCTTTTGGCACTTTTTATGTTTTATTTTTTATGTTCTTTTTTACGTTCTATATTATGCTATGTTAGTGGCAGCTGACGGGGTGCCGTTACGTTCTTAAATATGTTGGAAAGCTTTAAAACTAATCTGTAGCCTTCGACAAGATTTAATGATTGTTCCCTTTCGATATCAACCGAGCCCGACTGCGTAGCATTCCTTGTGAAACGCGGAAACGTTCGTGTATAGCACCCATTCAAGTGCCGGCCTTGCTCAACTTTACAGATCGTTAGCTATCTGTAACCGTACCCGACCTTTGACATACGGCAGTCAGCAATTCAATAGCTTGGACGTCATTTGAATAATCATGTCAACTAAAAACTTTTACTCAATTCAGATGGATATTACCCGAAGAAAGCATGTAAATGTTGCATCTGTAGGATACAACTTGAACAATAATGCATCAAATGTGAACGCAAGCAATAGAACCTCGACATTCGAGGACGGTACCCGAGAGCTCGCCGCGATACAATAATGCTTACTATGAATAATAAGATCAAACAGAAAAAAACCTCCACGACTCCAGAGCACAATCGTGTAAGCATGTAGACAAACCATTATGTTAATACAATGCAATAGTTTCGTCCCGTTCATGCGTCGCGCCTTCACAAAGACATTTTTTATCCTCATCTCATTCACCCGAATTACCTTTTAATTTATAATGTCGAGGGACTAGTTTGAAGGGCTCTGAGAGGCGTCGTTGGATTCTGTCTTCGTGCTGGTCAGCCGAAATCGTAACATATTTGTTTATGAGATAACACGCCGTATATTTATTGAAACCAAACTCACCCACGAATAAATGGAACTAATATGATGAACTTTAAATTTTTTCTTGTTCTCCTATTCACACGAGTTCTTCTCATAATGAGAAGGTTTTAAGCTATAGTTTATCACGTTGGCCATTAAGTTCGGGTCGGTAGGCTTTACACACTTTAGAGAATATTATAAAGAATTCCGAGATGTGTAGGTTTACGAAGCCCGGCGACGCACGCTACAATCCGAATCTAGCGTTCATTAGCAATCCATTAGGCAGTCAATTCATATTTGTAGAGCTTTTTACGCTGTTTAAGTCAATAAAGAGGTATACAAAATATCGAAATAGAGAATTTTGGTACTGATTTTATCGAAGCTTTTGATAACAAAGGTTATTTTTTAATTGAAATTTCCGTAGAATATTTCGCAATTGTACATAATAATGTTTTGTTGATAACGGCGTATAATACCGAACAAAAGTGTTAAAGTCGAGAGTAAAATAATATGAAAACGAACACAGCGAGGGGTACCACGGGGTACGTTTTTGGGTCATTTGCTTTATAAGCTGACCCTTTGAAGGGCGACCTTTATTCTCCCTTTCGGAGTTGTTTACGAGAGTTCTTATAGTACGAGTAGGGTAATCGAATCACTATATAATCACTATTCAAATAAGAGCGAGGGGAAGTCGGTTAGCAACTTACACCCGCCTCGATGGCTGTATGACTAGTCGTGGTTATGGTTATCTTAAGCAAGTTTATATTGTTTTAAAACATACTAATTATACATTTTAAAATATATGTAATTATAATCTCTTTCGTGCAACGCTCTTCGCATGTTGGATATTTGATTAAAAATTATGGTTTTAACGTGCAATTCATTAAATGCTATTTCCATAGTTTAACGAAAGGTCTTTAAACTGGCAATTGAAATAAAGATAAGTTTAATATACAAGTCCACAGTTTGTAACTACTAGATTATGTTATTTCAAATTATTTCTTCTGTAAATATTCACTTTATTTAATGCCTTTACGTTACTTAAACAACCAAGGTTACTTTACTATAGCTGCCGCTAAACAGAACTTATTGCGTTCTTGCGTTTCAGTTCAATAGATGCGCTAATCGAGCTCGGTACGAGAGGAATCAATGCAGTCATCATGATTCACGTGTCTCTGCCACTGATTTTATGATTCTCTTGTCCTTTATTTGTGGCTCGTCTTGTCACTGATTTGCGTACAATTAATCTACCTAAGATTATCGGTTCTCGCTATAGCTTGTTCGAGGTCTGTTCTACCAGTTAGGATAAGGTTGAAGGGTTTCGGTTAAATTGATTGCGTATTTAATCTAGGTTTCAGTCTCTCACTCGAGGTCTAGGGTTTAAATTTTTCAACTCGCCACATCGTCTGACGAAACGACAAAACATCGCGATGCGTTCTCTATAATCTTTTCGACGGCGTGTGACGTCAGCCAGCCCATACTTGGCCGGTTGTGGTGTACCGTGAGCCTTATTATTCTCATTCTCAAAGAAGATCCGTGTCCGATAGTGGAAAGGTAAAAAGAGATTAATAATGATGATAACGGTTTGTGCTTACTGTCGCTAATTAAACGTGTATCTCCTGACAATTGAAACATCTTAATGCACAAAAACATATCAGTGAAAACATAGTAACAACATAATTGAATAATAAAAAGAAACGGAATTAAATGAAAAACAGTTTAAGAAGTAGACATACAATAAAATACGATAACATACAACCGACTCGTAAGGGTGTCGGGGTAGTTTTTTTGCCTATGAATATTCTATGGGCCGATTATCATAATCGTATGACAACCTGCGAACGAGGCACGGGCGTGTCCTCGCGCTGAAGAAACTAATAAAAATGCAAACATTAGTCTGGAAATTAAACAAAAAATGATACAAAAACGGTGTGTTGTGACGATGTATTATCTAAATAGCATGTAAAATATCAATGAGTTCGTAATTTTATGTTTTGCTGTTTATTTTTCGGTAGTTTCGTTTAGAGATAGCAATTTTGTAACGTGTTAAAAATTAATGCTTTTTTAACTAAACAAATTCATGTTATTTATTCACTTCTATATTATCTTCTAAGTTTAGCGACTCTGTTAAGCCCCTCGCCTGCAGCTGTTTCTTCCATATAAAGCGGTTCTTGCATCGTTCTGTTCCAATTTGAAAGCCATATTTCTCCACCGAGCCCCACACGGTTGCGAGGCCCCTGGTCAGCAGTGGGTTTTAAAACTAAACTACTCCTTATTGATGATGACGTTAACGTCAGTGATCTCAAAAATTGCTTCAAGATGCGGGATTTCTATACAAATACATTCGCATAACCGCTGCAGAACTAATGTGACTGTTTGTTACTTCCTTTAAGTGTAAATTAAAAGACGTTTAAAGTTTTTTTGGTGCAATAGCCATTTCAGCATATTTTATTATTATCATTATACAATCACGTCAGGTACCTAATGTGGTAAGCAGAAAGCACCGACTGCTAAATATCCTCACATCCATCATCCCTACGTATATTCGCGATGGGATTGGCGACTTTTAACCCCTCCAGTAGCCAATATCTGACTTATGTGGTCAAGGTATTCCCCCTTTTTGTCTTAAATAATTTACAATACCACTTTGCAAAGTTTCTTGTTATATTTCAGTCGTAATGAGTAATTTTATTGAAGCTTTTCCCAAGTAGTGATAAGTTGTTATGATATTGTCTTACCTTACTCTTGTATTCGTATGTACCTAAGTAAAAGCGATATATCGATGTAAATTCTTTTCAGTTACTATAATACTAGTTAGAATAAAATCTGTTTGAAACAGAAAGATCACTGTCAGTCAGCGAAGACACACATCTCATAATGAATCTCATCTTAAATATCGTTTATTTGTCAGATTATTTTATTGAGTGCAAGCTTCAGAGGCCACACACCTCGGCCGCTCGGAGGTCCTTAACTCCATCACATTATTTTCATACCGGCGCATTAGGACTTAAATGTCTTTATTTGCATTTTGTTTCTCTCTAAAAATCCAAATTTATAGCCTACCAGAAATTTTTGTCCAAGCCACGTAAACAAACGCGGTATCCAAATTTATTATAAATTTTAAAATTATACATCAGACACATGTGACAATAAAAACTTTTCGGTATCCAATTGAAATAATAAAGAATTGATTTATTTGTAAAATGAAAACGTAAATACGCAAAATGCAGTGACAGATCGTGTATGTCAAACTAAAACTGTATTACTGTGAAATTTTAGTGCTGAAATTATGAATGGAAGTGAGAATAGAATTAAAAACGATATTGTACCGCTTAGGGCGTCGACAAAATTTTTATATATCAACCAGGACAGAAATAACATCAATTTAAATTCGCTTCGTTCTGAAAAATCTTGCAGAGATATCCAAAAGAAAGAAGTGTTCAGTAATTGTTATGAAAACGATTGCATTTTCAATACACATATAAACACAGATATTTCTGGTACTACTCGATTTCAAAATGGTAACATGTACAATGAAGCTCTTCATTCTTCTTCTCACAGCATATCTTCAAAGTATTTGAAAAGAGAAACGATTAAGCATCCCGTTCGACATGATACTAACATACACTTGGAATATGACTGTAACAGAAGTGCACATAAAATCGAAGACAGGTTAAGGTTAGAAGAGCAAATCAATCATCAAGAAAAGTATCACAATACAGGCCATGAACGGTGTTGTTCCGATAAAACTACGTACTGTCGACCAATTGTTAATCTTTATAATCAACAATTCTTGTATAAGACTATGGAGAAAAATGCCAGATTACGTAGACTTTTAAAAGAAATTATAAAAGCTCGACGCCGAGAAAAGGAAACAGAGAATTGGAATAAATATATTGATGAGCTAAAAGAAAAACATGTTAATGGAGTCAGAATAAAACGCTTGACCTCGTTTCAACACGCTCCCGAAGAAATGGTAACACCTGAAACGATTGAGAATTATTATAATACAAAATTCATGTGTAAGCAGTCCAATTTTTGCCAACATTTACTTCAGGACTTCTATGAGGCACACGATGGTAGAGATCCCGATGATATATATTGTAACAGTTCTCAGAGAGACCGATTACCGAGGTGTAATTTATTTGATAGAACTACCCTTTGTTATCCAACTTCTTCACAAGGACGGATCATTTTGTTAGAAAGAGAAAGACAAAAACGAAAGGCGAATCGTGTAAACAAGCCATTTCATAAAACCATCAACGAAGATAAGGAACGTGATGACATTATTCATATTGAAAATAATATTTTAGGACCATCAAATCAAAAATCTTCAGAACCTAAAAAAAATATTGGTTCAAATACTCGTGGCACGAGTATCTCATCAGAAACATCTTCGGTGCAAACAGACTGTCACATGCATCCTTTAACAAATAATAAGGACATAACAGCAATGATGACTCCGAAAAATTACGAGCCTTTGAATAAACTGACACAATACACTGAGTCACAATGTGAAACGGGAACAGTGCAGGAAAATGTAAAAACCACTGATAATATTACAAATAGTAACTCGTTAGTTTGTATTGCAGAAAAACTCGACAATTTAATATGTTCAATTAATAAGTTTATGGATGAAATAAAAAAAAAAACATGCTTACAAAATAGTAAATGCTCAAATCGTTCCACGAAACTGAAGAGGGAAAATGTGAATTTCACGAGAAGCGACAGTTTTAGTGTAGCAACAAAAGAGATTGTTTTTGGATTGGTCGATAATAGTTCTATGACCACGAAGTACTCTTCAGATATAAACTTTAATAATCTTAAGCACATGGAAGATAATATAACTAAAATTAACAATATCCTTTTCAAACAAGTAACAACAAATCATATAGTGGATTTGAAAGATTCTTGTGTTGGGGAAACATATAACCCGCGCTCGGTTCAAATATCCGTTACTATACCCACTAAAGAAATATCCACGGAGGTGACACGATCTCTGTCTAAACCGAACAGTTCTAGAGAGAAGAATGTTTTAATTGAAGAAATAAATCCACCCAAGAGATACTATAGCCGAATGGCGATAGCGGTGAATACTGACCCTGTTAGTCTTCTGGCTTTGCTACGAATATCTACAGAGGGAACACTGAGGAAATTACTGTCTTTTATGCCAAGTATAGACTATTATTATTACTTGCCAAGACTGCAGAATCCACAGCCCAAGGCATCTGAATCGCACTATGTTTGTAACATTTGCGGGGCTGCGTTTAACAAACCTTCCCAACTCACTGAGCATATTCAAACGCATGAGATGGGGAAGACGAGGTAATGTATTATTTGGGAACGCTATGTTTCAGGAATATCCATTTTATGTTGTTATTTTTTACGCGTAAATTGAACACTTTAACTCTTCCATTGACACTGATCGACATGAGGATATATTTGGGGTTGAAATTTTAAAAATCCTCGACTTTCTCACCGTATAATTTAAGTCCGAGTGGAAAATTCTGGATATAATTGGATTAATCGAAAAGTCTTTTTAAGTAATTAATTATAAAACTTGTATGTTATTTTAAAAATACAAATTTAAATAGCATTTCCACGTTGCAGAGACTGCTGCGTCTGCCGCCATATTCTGGATATGCCTCGACGGCGTCCAGGTCTGTTTAAGTGTCAGTACTGCGGCCAGCGGTTCGCGAGGGCGTACTGCTGCGAGCTGCATCAGCAGTCTTGTGCGAAGCGCCTTGGGAGACTACACGATGTCGGATCTAGTTTGATGTTATTGAGATAGTTGTTATAGTGTTGCACTACGAAGTATGTGTGTATACTCGTACTAGAGGCACGAGGCGGGTTATTATATATAGTTTGACCTTACCCCGCAAACTCAGTGCAGAAATAATACTGTATTATATATAACAGACAATAGCTTATGTTAATCGGGGATGAACTGTCTATGTATTAGTGAAAGTGTTTTTAGAATCGATTCGTAAGTTTCAGAGTTTACCGCCTACAAACAGACAAATGTTACCTGTTTATAGTATTGCTACAGTTATAGATAGTCTTAACATGTCATGAGCTTTGGTTACATTACCAAGATGAAATCCTTGCTCTGCTAAAGCTATAGGTAATATATATTTTTATAATATTCCGTTAAAGTTCTTACGTGTGTTTGTACCTATCTTTAAAATAACAGTTAAACAGTTTTGTAGAATATCTTAAACTATTTTAAGTTACACTGTTTTGAATATACTAATAATTGTTTTGATATATGTGGTTTTGAAGATTTTAATTTAGAATTTCTAATCATATTCCGATAAGAAAACCCAACCTTATCAGGGTACGTCATTCGCTGATAAGGGAACCGATGTTGCTTGCCGTATTTTTGGATTTAGAGAAAATGTAATGACAATGACGTTTCACAGAATATTTAATGATGATGTGTAAGTTAATTATCTAGTCATCATTAAATAAAAGTCTCCTTCAGTCTATAATATTACAGTTTTCTTACACATATGTATCATAGAACAGTGTACAATTTTTTGCCCATCGGTTCGTTGTCGACGCGGGTGGACGAAATCTTCGTTGGGCACGTGAAAAGATAATTGGGTCCAGGGGTAGGAACGTTGTCAATGGTCCTTTTGTGACCGCCGACGTATCCATCACGCTCGTTTGTCAGGCCACGGACGCCCATTAAAGGGAAACGGGCGTGTAATTCTTGACGATACATTTCAATGGTGGTACGTAACATTATGTGTAATTATGTTCGGTTTACGGTTGTCCCGAATGGAGTTGCAGTTGCGAATGATGCGCGCTGAAGTCGTCTGACGGATGTTTCAATAAATAACTTAATTCTATTTGTATTGTGTCACTTAATTTTCAACATTAACCCAGTGAATTCGCAAATCTTCATATTAGTAGAAATGTGGAATACCTTGTAATAAAAATAATAATAATAAAGAACAACAACAATAACGATAGTTTTGAATTATATTTTGGCACAACTTCACACACGGCCATCTGATATCAAATAAGGCAGACCTCGTGTTATGATAATCGGGCAGCTGATAAACCATTTACACATAGGTATATATAAAGTTGTAAATCTTTGCTTAATATTTTTAACCTAGACAGAACAAATAATCATGTTCATCAACACAAAGATTTGTGTTAGATGGGAATCGAACGTATTACCCCGACTCGGCAGTCAGGTTCACCAAAGAATTGACCACCGGGCCTATCAAATATAGGTTACAAGTATCACTGTAAACAGTAAA
The DNA here is from genome assembly GCA_018245935.1 of Agara belti belti. Lineage (NCBI taxonomy): Eukaryota > Metazoa > Arthropoda > Insecta > Lepidoptera > Hesperiidae > Agara > Agara belti. The sequence continues at coordinate 21,187 of DWEM01000096.1, forward strand.
CGATAAAACGAATAGGTATTTTAGCTTTTGATAAGAAAATCCTTTAAATAATGGCCTTTACTTTCATGTATACATCACAAGCTAAACGTTTACAATGAATTGTTAGAACCGGACCTCTGACATTCCTAAGAAAGATCCGATATGAATCTATGGAAGCTTTTTTGCAAGCTTATTTGGTTCAGCGCAGTGGGACAACACAGAGGTGTAAATTCAATAATGAGCTACGTACAATGGCGCTTTGTCCGGGTTCCGCATTTCTGCCCACCGGGGGTCGGCGCTGTGGATACCGTTTACGATTTATTATATTTACAAACGATACGGTTATTAGCTTACGTTCAAAATCGCGTTTTTATAGTTCTTCAAATATATTTCTTTTACCTAATTTTGTTCCACCTTCTTCATTCCTCGAGTAAAATCGTTTGTGAAATGTTGTGCGCGTAAACATTAATTTAAAAGTATCAATAACGATTTGTTTACATCTCTCGATCGCCACCCGAGTGTCCCCAGAACACTGAGGTGATATTCCGTAAAGTAATTCTCCTCGAAAAATGTCAACGCTCGTTCTGCAGGCGTTGATCTGAGTTAAACAACAGAATCCTTTCTTGCGTTTTTACGTATAAATTTTCTGTCTGATCTCAAAATTTCGTCTCAACACAAAATATCCTCTAGTTTTTTGTGAGATTGGAAACCTTTCCGAGAACCATTCATTTTAGATTCATTTCGTACCGGTACGTGTCTGAAGATATGAACGGTGCTTAATTTGTATACCGTTAAATATTTGCCACAGCGCGCAACACCACGCCCGCTGTTTGCTTAGGTGAAACTGTAAGTATTGTTATAAACGGACGTGGGAAGTTGAAAGATAAAGTAATGCAAAACTTTGAGCCCCCGAGCTTTTAAAGTTTCTCTTTTATTGCTCGCTAGCCAACTTTGGGATGTTCTTTGTTCCGCTGGTTCCGGCGATCGCATGCAGCCTGCCGAGACAATAACGGACATTAAAGCGATATTTGATGGAAGATATAAAAGAAAGCGGAATGAAACTTTGATCATTATGACACTTCAATACAATTTATATCACTGTTAAATATAGTGCTAAAACTACATACAATTCCGTTATGCAGGTACTCCGGATCTGGTCTTACTTTTGCAATCGGAGAATTTAGAGCTTTACCATTTTAAATAGTCTGTGCATTTCGTGAGATTAGAAGAGCACTTGTTACAATGTATGTATGGAGTGTTATGGTTACACAGTCACGCCTTATTTGCATAGGGGTAGGCAGAGACTAATGATCTCCATCGCCTACAGTCCTTACAAATTTCTTTCAACTTTTCTACGTATGTCTGAGACGTAAGTATTTACGTCGCATCTATTAGAAGTACGCCTAAACTGGCCTGTCTCTTGCAGGATGTTTTTGCCCTCGATGAAAGATAATTATAATGTTAATTAATTTTTGTCGCTGGACAAATCTGCTAAGCGCTCTATTTGTTCAGTTAATGTGACAAATTGGATGTTATTGAAACTATTTTTTGCACAACGGCGTGTACGAAGCCGATAGGTCGTGTTATAAACGGCGTGACGCCGTTCGTTTACGGCCGTTAAATAGGTAACTTTAACCCTACAGTCCTATTTGTAGAAGTTTATGTGAGGCTCACAATCATAATAATCATAATAATTTTTATTTCAGTGCGGTCAAATATATTGACGGTAATAAATCTTTGTGATAAAAACTCGCGTGCATGAGCGCGATCGTTGAACTTATGCTTGCCGCTCAGCAGCAACTCTGTTCTGGTTTATCCCATTTTTTTTTAAAGTTTCCTTTTCTTAATGTTCCCTTTCCAGCTTTGATATTTGATTTGATCGACTAAAGTCTGCATGAACTGTGCCACTTGGAGCAAGATTACAAAATCTCTTACAATATAAACAAAGGCTGATTATAGGACCTCAATTATCGGAACAGACGACGCTGGCCGTCACGGTGCTCAGTCGTGAAATGCAGTCTGGCGATGGCGGCTTCGTTAATTGGGACACTCGCGATTCGGAAAATCTCCAACACCTGAGCCAAAATAGCCGTGAAATTATTTAAAAGTATCGCTCTAGCATCACCCAGTAGGTACATTACAATTGGTTTTACAATTTGTTTGCATTAAAACATCTTACCTATTTCGTAGATGTTTTGTTCCTTTAAATAAATCGGCATAAAACCCCTTTACGAGCTGTTTAATGTTAAATCGTAAAGAAGAATGTCAAATGATACTTGGTTTAATAAAATGGTTTCAGATTGTAGACTGTGACGTCATTATATTAGCCGTTCGAGAGGTGATCGCTCATGATTCCGACTCCGGTTGTTACGGTGTTCTCATAAAAACTGAGCCTATACATGTCAACGTAACATCACCTGCCGTATTTTAACAAATCCCCAAAAAAGCGGAACGATACACAAAAAAACAAAAATAAGCTTCGAAGATTTGGAAAACCAATATTTATCATTCTAATCGCGACATTAATACAGACACGCACCTTGTGGCACGCGTTGGCAATCTTATCAATTTATTTGTCGAATAAACCCAGTTAACCGCGGCTCCCGGGCTGCTTGGGATTTCGATAAAAATGTCAACGCACGCGTACGAACAACTGGATCTTATATGGACGGACGCACGAATATTATATACAATAATTTACAATCTATATCCATACAAAGATAATATATATGTACAATGTACATACTTCTAAAAAACGAGCTTGTATGAAAGACTTTGATGGAAGTAGAAGATTCGAAAAAAGTTTGTCTCAAGCCCTTTTGGAAATTGGCGTGACTTACTCAAATAAGAACTAGAACTACGCGTGTTTATCTTGCAGTGTGCAGATGAGGTGTACCGTGAAGCTGAGTTAGGTGTGGTCGGCATTTGATATCTACTACCAGTAAATAGTTACGACTATTTCCGTGCTTTAGAAGACCTGTTTACCAATTAGTTTCGTTGGTTACAGCGCATGTACAAATCTTCTGACACGTGGATTGGTCAATAGATTGACCTGGAGTCGTGTACCAGGACATTTTATAGGCTGCATTGTCTATTAAAAACAAGTGGCTTGTTCGTAGCTACTTTCTTTACAGAAAGTAATTTTGGAATCGACTTCCGGCAACTATCCTGCGCTCCCATAGACATGGGTACAATATGGATAACTACATATGGTTTATACGAATGGTGATATTATGCAGGCTCAATAAAAGAGGAGCGAGGCAACGGAATCGGATACTACCATTGACTTGACAATAATATCCAAGCTTTGTTATTCTTGTTATGAGAGCCTTTTATATTATCAAAATAAAACAAACGATGAATACCTGTACTGGAAAACATCACTTGTATGACAATATGACAACTGCGACTATACCTATATCCGCCAGTAAGGAGCAATTTGCGTAGACTTTATTAGGGGTTTTAATACCTTAACATCCTATTTACGCTCTTAATTTACAAAATAACAAAATATTGCTTACACACTATAACTATCTACTACTATGAAGTAGGCTACTATGAAGTGCTAACATTTATTTATAAAGCGTCAATTGTGATTTGAAACATGACTGGCAACGTTTTATTATAGAGAAAATAAAGAAACAGTGATATTAATCGTGACCTGTGTGATGATCAACTAATTCTGTCAAATCGTGCTTTCTGCTATCGTTTTGAGATAAGGTTGTAATCTTTCAATACGTATTTAGTACTGTAAAAAACTGGAGAACCCTCACATAAATATGTACATGTTATCCAACGCCAACTTACTGCAAACCAAAAGTATAACACGATCCAACGATAAATACTGAAGACCTAGTTGAAATTCTACACCTTGTTAAGTTTAAGTTCTTCGAGTTCAAGATGTAGTTGGCAATGAAAATAATTGTAATATTTATGCAGCGGAGCTCAGTAGAAATCGTTTCTGTTGCCGCTACATTACGAATACGAGAAGCAGACGAGTGACCAACAAACCGTCATATCCTCAGTTTAACATAAATACGGCGTAAGTGCGTCTGTTTCCTCGGTTTAACGGAAACCGATGCAAATGCGTCCGCGTCACGTGCGCTGACGTCGGCGACATGTCCCGACGTGAGCGAGATGGGCACATCATCCTGTACAGTCACACGTCGCTCGCTGGCAGGCTACCAGTGGAATGGTAACATTTGAACACAATGTTTCTGACTTTTACGTAACTATCATAACATTTTGAATATTGTACCTTTATTTCAAAGCATGTGCCGCCAGCCTTGTTTTATTTTGATACCAGATTGAATAATAAAAAAAATTTAATGCTTAATTGTTTCGGTTTCTTGGGCAGTTATTTTTTTAATACCCATGTTATTTTTATATGTATATGCGCTAAACGAAACGCATTTTTTGTTGGTTTTTTTAAGTGTTTTCGGAAGCTTCACCTTTGAAAAATACTTTAATTGTTCTTTAATACGGGTGATAGCTGTAATATAAATGTGACGTTCGATAACCAAATTCGTCGCGGAGCTACTCCTCCGAACGGGAATCGAACCCACGATGTTCGCGGTCAAATCTGTTACAATTCAAGATCCCACCAACTGTGGCGTTATCGGGATAAATTAAAAGGATAATGAAAAGGAGTGACCAGCGCCGGCCCAGCG
>DWEM01000097.1:0-25795 GCA_018245935.1 Agara belti belti
CGCAGTCCAGAGTTATGAGGTAACAAACATAAAAAAAAAAAAAAAAAAAAAAAAAAAAAAAACAGTCGAATGGAGAACCTCCTCCTTTTTTTTAAGTCGGTTAATAAATAAGTACTTCGTTTATATATCTGTTTATTCATAAAAGATGGAACGTTTTCTGCATTATAATTGTTGTTAATTGCTATTATTAGAATTGTTGTTAATTGCTATTATTAGAATTGTGATCATCGCTCTGCTTGTTATAATTATTATCCAACCCGTCGCGGATTATACTCGAGTTTTATCGCCAGCCGAGAGTACCTAGATATTGCGACACACCTGCCTTTTAACTTCGTCGCGCGTGCGTATGGCTTACATGACCGGAAACTATTCCTATGTAATTATAGGACTGGTGTGGCACGCATGCGGGTAGCACCGCACGTCGGCACAAACCCGCGTGGTCGGTTACGGGCTTTAAGTAAAAGCTCGCGCGTGCGCATCACCCCCCTCGCACTACGGCTGTTGCAATCGAGTCAGTGGAGTTAAAGTCAAATGCTCTTTACGCAATATGCACCGCGCAATATCAATTCGCCTACCTTTAAATCTCCTGCTGTGTTGGCGTTATCTGAAAAAAGAAAGTTGCATCTTAAGAGTAAACAAACAAAACAAACACATCAATTTGCAACTTCACAATAATTTAAGCCGGAATATGTCGTACATTTCGCTGCCTGCAACCTGATCCCGTTTGAGGTCAACTACAGCGAGCGAGTATTATCACGTAAGCGGCTTACGTTTCCGCCTGTTTGGAAACACTTTTGTTCCTCGTCGGTGTTCATTTGTCGATGTGTTTCAGTGTGGTGGAAATGAACGAATTTTACCGGTTCATGTGAATTTGCATAAATATGCCAGTTCAATGTCAATGTCCATTGTGAAGGTCAAACACACAGTCAGTTTAAATTGCCGCTGGAAATTATTATTTACTGAGCATTGCAGTGCTCCGCAAGTATTGTTTGTGTGGCTTGACGACCGTGAACCTGGTTTATATTTTTCAACGCAATTCCTCGTCCGATTCCGCGTAATAAAATACAATGCAGAGGATATTGAAGCGGGATTGTTTGTTCATTTAAACAATATTTGCCGTAGTCGTGTTTATCGAGAAATTTTCGTAAATGACGATTTTTTATATAATAAATATATGTAGTAGAATATTAAGTAAACTAATCGTATTAACATACTTGTAATAACTTGAGCTATAATTACATATCCCACTTGTGGGTATGACTTTTTCAATTTGTAACTTGCAAGTTGTCTTCAAAATAGCTTAAACAATTGAAGTATTACTCAGATGTATCAGGAGTTATTTTGAGACAATTCATGTTACAGAATTAAGCTAATGTGTATCTTCATGCGGGCCGCAATCAAACGGTGAATGAAACGTTTCTAACGATTATTGACCCTGACATTCACTAACAGTAACAGGCTATTGACACTAGTTTAATGTAGAATAAAAAAAAAGTTATACTAGAAATGATTCTGTAGCATGAGCATCTACAACTGCTGCTACCTACGATAACAACCACTACAACTAAAGCTGCTTCTAAGAGCCCTCACTTTTCAGAATTTGGCAGGAGCATTTCGAAGCTCTCCAAAATATGGTCCACCGGAACCCGAGGATCGCAAAAGACGACGAAAGTTCGACGTTACCCTGAACTACAGACAGTGCAAACATGACTGCTTAATATTGGACGTAAGGAACTATTTCTGAAACTGACAGTATAATTAAGTGCCTATACATAGTTATTTATTGCTGTGCTTATTTTCATCACTCATCTATCCATTCTCACGTTTAAAATTATTTTGAAACAGATACTGTATACATTTATTTTCTATTTATAAAAGACTTCCCAGTAGAGGATTTGCTAATGCAATTATATTATTTGTCGACCGTAGGCCAAAAATACTTGTAGATGCAAAAACGGTCTGCGCAAAAATTGAAACTCTATTTTTTCCGCTAAAAAGCGACCTTTTACGTGGTATATTAGATTCAAATTTAATCTGTCCGGTCTCCTCAAAGTCATACTACATACGTGTATGCTTACACTGTGCAGCGTTTGTATCTCCCTGTTGCTAAAAAAGTTCCGTGCTCGCTATGGATCAAAAAATACGTAGCAGCTCGCACAGAAAATGCTGTAGTGATCGCTGCAAATTTGCAAAAGTACGAAACTGCAAACGCCGCTTAAGCGAAACCAAAGCAAATGTAATAGCTAACATTACAATAAGGTTGCTGGACTGTAAAAGACAAGTGAAATAATGAAAAAAATGCAGAATGACATGTACAAAAACAAAATATCGAAGCTACAATCTTTTAGTAAAGTACAATATTTCAAAATATTCTTAACTCAAGAATACGGTTGTTCTACTTGCTGTGTTACTTTCTTAATTATTCAAGTAATTGGTTGCTGTATCTAAACTTAAATTAGAGTATAGAATTCTTTGACGTTACACAAGACAGTTACTTTTCAAACAACTTGAGTACTCACTCCGTCGATCACCTGTTGCTAGCTGTAGGAATCCTCCGATATTAGATTTAGAGCATACAGTGGTTACCTGTTTCCTTTATTACAATCTTACTAGCGTATCAAACATAATGATGTTAGCTGGTCGCTGGTGTCATTGAATCTGTATCAAGTTAAAAAATACATTGAAATAATAGATTGTTGCTTTTCTATCTTATGACGGGTATGTATTGATTGATTTCTTTGTGAATTCATTTCTATATATTTTTTTGGTACATGACATTTTTTAGTCCGAATGTTCCTCAAATATCTTTTAAATTGTTTTACTTGCAGACTAGGAGGCTCTTATATTTAGCAAGGTATCAATATAATTTATTCAGCGGCACGACATGGCGTCTAAAATTCTGACATTAAACATTATATTAGTAGGAATTACGTAAGTAGTAGGTAGGTAGGTAGGTATTTGTTTGGTGTCGAACGTTTTCGTTGGATAGAAATCATTAAATCTTGTCGCAGGGAATAAGCGTGGTTTTTAAAACATCCGATAGAACAAGTTGCCCACTAATCCTCTATCTCCATTCACCAATAGGTACTGGAGTACGGCTCCAGGCTTCCCCCAGTAACCAGGACAGGCCCGAGACGAATATTGCTAGTTATAAAGTGCTAGCTACCTAGTGTTGGATTAATGAATTACCAAATGTTGTACATTTATATTCCACATTTCTAAGTTGTTCTATAAGCAAATAATAAATACGAATTATGATTGAAATAAGTGCAAGTGTATGTTTAAAATTTCACCGAGCCATTTTAATTAATATAAAGCAAATAAATTTGCTGTGCATAACATTTTATAACATTAAATATTAACTTTAAAACTCAACTTTCTTGTGTACTTGTGAATATTATACTATGTAGACTCTATAAAATGCAAAAATTCTTTAATTTAGTTCGCAAATTTATCTTAGCTGTTTTATCCCACAATTCTGAGAGTTCAGAGCAAAACAGCCAGTGCTGCCTACTTATTAGCTTCAACTTTCGCCACTAGTTTCTGAATTTCTTAAAATCCATTCATAATTAATGTAGTGCCAAAAGAAGTACGAGCACATTAAATTTTGCAGGGATTTTTTGTTAGGTTCATGCAATATAAGCTGGGTTCAGTTCTTGTTTTCTTTATATGTATGAAAGCTGGATTTTGGTTCAAAAGCGAGCTCTACATTTTTCATAGTACTTAATGTAAGGACCACTAAATAGCGTTTGAAGTAATGGTTGAAATGAAATTTCATTACCGAGAACTCAATTGAAATTATGTTCGCAGATATTAAATATTTGTACCTTTAATAGTGTAAAGTGTACACCATTAACACGCAACGTTGGAAGTGAGTTCCTTACAAATAAAAATTGACTTTAAAATACGCATTTTATCGAAATATCCCTTACTTTTGTGTGTTTGATTGTGAATTCCGAATAATATAATAGAATAGGAGAGCATAGAGAGAGAGATTTATAATATAGTTACATACAAAAAATCAATGTTCATGAATGTAATGATCGATGCACAATCAAAATTTAAGCAGCTACATAAATCTGCATACGTAGGGCCCAGCAAACGCCATTCGAGGACTAACATATTACGCCTCTTTTTGTTTTAGTTTAAGCATATAAAGCGAGCATGGAGTGTATTACTGACGGGACTGTAATTTAAGAGCTGCGTTTGTGGTCAACACATTTGCTCTAGATGGAATTCTGAAGCAAAATTCTCTAGTATTGCTCCCAAAATCCTTTTCACGCGTAAATTTGTTTTGCACGTGTAACGATTTATGTAGGTATTTCAAGCATTTCGACATCGTGCTCTATAACAAAATCTTTTTTTTTCTGTTTGCTCAATTTAATAGTATGATGTCTTTCAAACTTTCACCTAAATTTTCTGATACGTAAATAATTTTAGGCTTATAAGCACAAAAGCTGCTAATCTACAGGGAGTGTTAAGGTTTCAGCTTCTTACTCCATAGGTCTTCAAATCCTCTTACGCCTCTCTGACTTTACAAAATGACTTGCATTTTTAAAATGAAAATATCAACCGAGTCCGTACCTATTCTCAGTAATATTCTTAAATGCGTGTGGAACTCCAAATCTGTAAGTAATACCTATATAATTTCTGATATAAAACCCGTATCAGGCAACGAAATCTTAGAATCGTTGGATGATAAATTAGACGATAAAAATAAAGCATTTATTAAAGTAAAAGGAGATTCTCATAGGGAAGATACGGTAAAATAATTACCAAAATCCAATCGAAATCCAATGACAGTTATTATGGAATGTTCATCAATATACGATAGATGTTAGGTTGGAATCGAATTTAATAGAATACTTGACCGAAACATGATCGCTTTCAACGGATTGATACTAACTAGCTAGTTAATTCTCTCTCCCATTCGATATCCGTAGTGAGGCACTCACCCGTACATCAATCTGCAATTCCGAGATACCATCTAATCAGTGATTTTCGGTCGAATACTGAGGCACTACCGGTCCATTGGTAATTACTGATGCCTATAACGTATAGTTTCCTGGGATTACAGCTGATATTACAGTCTTCCTATTGAGACAGTACTCTCTTTGTCATATTGGTAATTGATGTCATGGTAAAGGATTATTTGAAGGTCTTTGTAAAACAATTATCAGGCAGCGGGTGTGAGTGCCTAGCTTTTTTGAAATCTAATATTGTTGAAAAGTACTTTGGAGTTAAAGCGAAATGATGTCATAGAGCAGGCCTAAAAGGGGTCATTTTGTACAAAATTTTCTATGCTTCAAAGAAATTTGATTGCTTTTAGACAAAAGTCCCCAAGTTTGTATTTTTATAACTTGCATCTTAACCTGAATCATACAATTTAGACAACAATCTGACCTGAAGAAGGTTCAAGCATTCGCTGTCCGTACATATTTTCATCAAAACTCGAGGGCCATAAACTCACCGCAGAGATCCAAAAAATGCGCCATTGTTTATTTATTTTAACTGTCACAATGATCTTGATTTATAAATTTAGAAAAGATGTAATTCATCTACTTTTCACAGGAGAAGCTTGACTGCAACCACCTACCCCTGATATTCAAAAGAAAGGAAAAATTATCATCGAGTAGTTCTGGTTCAGAGACCTCGCTCACAAGTATTTATAAAGCTGGAACTTCGAATGGTAGAAAGTATAGTGTATTAGACCTAACCTAAAATTATGACTAAGTCGACAAGTACTTGTGATATATGTCTGTCTTAAAGCAATTATGTTCGGGTGCAGAAACGTGTCCGCAACCAGAGAAAATCAATTGAAAATGGCTGTAACTGATTAAATGTTGAAATAGAACGTAAATCCCAACTTGTAATAAATGTTTGTTTATTACAAATGTGTTTGTTTTCATAAATCCGAGATCCTATAGTTATTTCATTGAATTCGATGCAAATCATCCGAAATAATATTTTGTATTTGAAATATGAAGTAGCGAAATTTTGTTCATATTGAATCGCTTATCGTTAAACTGTTTATGGTTTGATTACTAATTGAGCTTTGGACGAGTTAAACACGTTTATTTCTGAAAACAGCATATGAATGCGTGTGTTGTTGTATAGCGTTATTATGTCATTCGCGAACTTACTTCTCCTGTCAGTAACAATCTAGATAATGTCTCGTGGTCTACCAATGTATGGACAACTTATCGCATCAACAAAGTTACATTTACAAACGCGTTGTCATGTGAGGACACTTGTGGTTTTTATCTGTTGCATTGCATTTCCAACTAACTGAAGTAACAAAGGGGTATGCATCTAACTGCAACCCATAGAAGCATCTGTATAGCATTAAATAGACTGAAGATTTGACTAGAAATCTGTTACAATTGGTCGCTACGTCTGAGGACAAAGTTTGAATTCGCCGTCTTTGTGTATTGTCTTCCTACCTATTACCGGAGCTTTGCGCTTGTCATTAAAGCTTGTTACGTGGATTTCACAATTGCATTTGTAGGAATACAGACAGCGTTAAGATATAGTAAATATGACAGTGATTCAAGGACCGACTTGTGGCGTTTTGGATGCAGCAATTTCGTTCAATTCACTTCCCTTTTCCACTCACTTCAATTAACATCTTATTTTTATCATTGCAATATAGTGCTTCGATATGTTGATTAAGAAATGATTTTAGGTCTTCATTCATAGCTGTTATTACAGCTTACGATTCCGACTCTTATTAGAAACGATTTCATTTCTTCTCCTCGTAATCGATTCTACTATTTATTATTAGTTACAATATAAGATATTGCGTCATGAGCAAACACACAAGTTTTAAAGAAAGTTAACGACCAAACGGACATCTTCAACGTCTATTTTATGTACAAAGCATGTATCAATTACTTCTAAATAATACTACGTGTATAGATAAAGTATCCGTGATCAATTAAGTCCCACGAGTATTCAATGTGATCGCTTAGCAGGAGAATGGCGGGATCCCGCTTGTAAACATAATGTGACTCTGCCGGCATCCACTAGAGACTTATTTTCAGAGAACTCGCTCGCAAGATGTGTTCAAATAAAAGACGCGGTTTATAAACATGTCTTCCGAACATCTTGGGTAATGGAGCCTCTGTGTACAGTGTACACCACTTTGAAGTTGTACATAACCTATGAAATGTAGGAACGTTTTGGGCTCCGGCAATGCAAATTGTATAATGTTACGAAAAATAGCGGTTACACAAAATAAAGGGAAATTAATAAATGAAGTATTGGGTATAAATATAACGTACCGCTGAAAGTCGAGCGTGGCGAGCGTGCCAATGTTTTAATTCCCCACACTTCCTGTCTTCACCGCATTTGACACTTCCATATAATACCGATACATTATTTTCATTGTAATCTCACTTACAGACTGAATAAGATTCCACTACAGCAATCCTCTCCCTTGCTGCCGATCAAATGGCGTCCAAGGTTGGGTTCTAAGGCAGCACGACAAGGCGAGAACCTGTTCGGAGCGGATTTGATTTACGTCCCAACGGAACAACGCAGAAAGTCGATTTATGTGTGGGGCTTATATTGTCTAAACTTTAAGCTCGTTTGCTCGGCAAACAGATTTAAAGCTTTAAATTTATTTTTAGCGATTTTCATTGTATTTTATTTTAGTAGGCACTCTACTAGTAGCTACGTACTACCAGAAAACGGCTGCGTATTTGCCCTCTGATTTACGATGTATTTTGAACTTAAAATAACAGCCGTGGCTCGAAGTGACCCTTCCACACATTGTTTTATTTCATAAGATTGGAAACGAGGAGGTAGCAATCACAAGCGGTCTTTGTCACTCATGGATATCTGCAGCCGACTTCGAACAGAAAGGACTCTTGAGTGACTTTAATTCAATTAGTATAAGTCATTGAAATATTATTAGTATTTGATATTATTAATCAGAAACAGGATAAAAGAAATAGGAGGGTCAGTAATATTACTCCAAATAGTGTATATTAGTAAAGTAACAGTTCAGCATCTGTCCTATTTTAACTATCAAATGATTTTCAAATGTGGTCGAGGTTGTGTGGTCGAGATTATCCAAGTTACCCGTTCACGCCCGACGAAGCGGTGAGGAACAATTGAGCCATTAATAGATGATCATTCGAATTTCGATAGCAAATTGCAGGGTTGCTTACAATCTAAACGACTGCAGCAACGTTTAAAGAGAATTATACAAGAAAAGCATAATAATAGAACTAATTTTGGTTATACTACCACCATGGCTTTTACACAAGAGAGAAACTTATAATTTGAATTTCAAACATCATTACTGGCTTATCAGATAGACGTTCCTTTTCGGCCTTTGCCATCCGTAATTACTCGTAATTACTCCTGTTTATCTAATTAGCGGTCTTCACTGAACGCGGGCACATTGTGCGGAAAAGTGCTCGTCGACCTTCTGATTAAATGCCCTCTTTATAAGTTTGTGAGTAAATTGTAATGTGTTCTCCTATTTCTTGGGCCTAGTTATATCTCTAAGATTGTAGATGTAAAGCATTCTTTCCACCTTACAGTTCGTAAGAACTTTTAGATTGAATGGTTGAATTGTATTTAATTTTATATTCTAATGCTGTTTCTATCTTAATACCTACGAGTGTAGTGGTGAGATTACAATTTACGTAATATTACTCTTGAGAATACACATGAACTGAAACATCTATTATTAATTCTAATTCAGACCTAAAATGACTAGGTACTTAAATCCTACTGCCCCTTGTAGTGATATGAGTAAATACTGTGTTGAGTTACATTCATGCATTGAGCGTCTTTCGGGTAAGTACATTTACGTCGTACTACATAGATATGTGTAGGGACCTTCGAATCCAAGTAACGAGCTTGATTCAAACATCCTGTCACACGATCCCAGTTCGAAGCGACGAACGAGACGTTAGTTTACCCTCGCTCTGGCTTCCTGCCAAAACGTGATGCCCATGATTTCTCGAAACGCACATTCGCATACATTTACGAGGCCCTAGTTGGAAAGCGAGACTTGAAATTTGCACAAAATTGTTTGCTACAACTGCTCCAGATTAGAAGCAATTTTGCCGATTCGAAATGCTCATTTTGTAGGAGTATTTCAAGCGTTATCGTGATTAGTACGAGGGGATAGTAACAATAGGAAAGTATGTAGTTGTTGAAAGTGTTAGGCTGTAAACAAAGATTTTCAGAAATAGCTTTGGCCGAAGATTTTTCAGATTCTATGTGTTGATAATTTAGTCATGGATCATGAAAAAGTGTTCTAACATATTTAATAACATATTTCTGTTCTGTGTTATCGATATTAACATCAGGAATGCAACAACAATTTAATCTCTTCGTCGCTTTAAATCAGGGTTCTGTATGTCGTTATGAATTCAATTTACACAGCAACTAAGACGAAAATTACCTTTGAATTTAGCTATAAATAAAGAAAAAGCATGTAGACGTTACAAGGTCTCGAAAAATGTAGGGGCTTTATTTTTTTAAATCCCGTTCCATTGGAAATAGAGCACAAAAAGTCGCAGCTAATCCGCTACGCCAGAAGGCTGTGATAGGATTACTATTAGACCTTTATAATACAGCGTTGAGCTCCGTTTTTATGAAACATTAATGTATTAAATGTAATTTGTGAAGTAATGTTCCGTTTATTTTTGTAGGGATCGCGTCGTACATCTTTTATAGTGTTCCCTCCGGGTATCGCAATGTTACACACATATATGGTTGTTTTCGTGTTACGATGCAGATTTGTCGAATGTATGTTTCAACGTGATACGTGCAGTGGAACGCAGGTGAGAGTCGTTAAAGTGAGAGGGTGATTCTCCCATATAAAATGTATAGACGTGGGAACTTACTCGAAAATAAAATAAAGGTTTCTGATAGACCAAGTATGTTGGTACATATTATGTATTTGCATTATGTCAGTGCTATAAACACAGCATATTATAATGACAGTCCCATTGCCGATCATTAGGTATATCCACAGATTGCAATCACGATGGAATGCTAATTTTCTTTTAAGAAAACCTTCTCAAAAACAAAAGAAATTCATCTCTGGATTTTATTATTAATATCACAATACGGAAATTACAATAGGTGGTGCGGGAGAATCGTCAATGGAAATGCTGTCTTAAAACGGTATATTTTAAAACAGAAAATAGGACCGAGATCTGTATAAAACCTATTTAAGAAGGCGCCTTACAACGGTGTTTCTTGCTTCCGAATGAATCGCGCTACAATTCTTACCGTCAAACACAATGTGAGCAGTAAATTACCTACAGTTTTGAATAGTCCCGCGCTCAGGAAATAGCGGGAATGAATAAAGGTAGCTTCTCGATGGTAAAATTAAAAATTACTTTGATCACTGCAACAGTCGACAATGTAATAGATATCACAATATAGATACATGGTGTTTTCGTATTGAATATGTCATATATTCATATATCAAACACATCGAATGTCATATCAATACTCATGTGTCAATCATAACTAATATTTCAATATGTAATCAATAATGTTGCAGTTTCCATTTTCAATAAAACAATTTTCAGATTCGTGTTAGAACTCCTTGAAAGATTTCAATCAACAAAATAACTGTTTTTATCTCTCACGAATAACAGTAAAATTCGTTACGATTTTTTCGAATAGAAGCAAATGAAAAGAGTACGTCAAACAGCTTAACTGATCGCTTAAGCGGTTGAGGTATGATCGTTTTAGTCGTGTACAAATATTTTATCTTCATCTTCTTTTACAAATACTTAATAATACCCGTTATCCGATCGTGATCGCTTTTCGGAACTAATTAACGTTTTATCATTGACGAGTCCCGTGATACTTTTTATTGACGCGATAACATCTATTTACTCGTTGAGTACAGTGGTAGTATGTAGAATTGCTTTGAATATTAAAATAGTTTTATTATAATTGTTAATAGCTACACAATTACAAAATCGAATTGCGCCGATTGAGCCCGCAACGTGAAGCGGATGGAGTAGGTCTGTGCTCGTTTTAATCGTAGTGTTGTCGATTTATCACATGAGGCTTGAAAGCGAGTGAAGCGGATTATTGTGGTGATTCACAAGCCATTGTGTTTTCTTATTTCAGTCCTTAATCCAGCGGTGCAGGACTGACCTTGGTTATTTAGTAATAAAAATCTATTAATTTAAGGATCTGAAATACTGGTATTAAATACCGTATGATGTCGGTGACATTTTATAATTAGATGTAATATTCTTCCCTATTCGGAGCTCTCGTCTGCGTCATCTAGCCACATTTTTGGCATCGCGATATGCATGCGTATTAGCCGTTGTATAAGGCTATCAATTTGTGTAGCGTGAAAATTGGAATTCAAGATACGTTTTGAAGAGTTTGCAAACCAATTATGGACTGAAAAGTAAAACAAAAAAAAAAACCTAAATATTAGCAAAAAAGCTATTTGAAGAATTGAAAAATATTATTTTAGGTTGAATATTTATCTTTCGAATGAGTTACTTTTGCTGCTGCAGCTACTTCTATTTATTAAGTAATTGAGTAACTGTTGAACGGCAAAATTAACATTTTTAGGTTTCTGTGAGTTAATGTAAATTCTTTTAGAATACAGATTTTTATTCAAAGATCCACTTGGACCGCTTATGCTATGAGATACAAGTGGGGTTTTGAATGCTGTACACTAATAATATTCTATTTTATGTGAATTTAAATATAATTGTGTCATTTAATTAAGACATGGAAATATACCAGGTGCAGCCTAAGTTTTGAATTTAAAGACCTTTAAAAATGTTGCTAATTCGCAGAACGACTAGTTAAGTCCTAGTCTATGGAGACGCTTGAGCTTTACTTTTTAAAAGTAAGTAGGTGATCATCTAAATGTTTTTAAGTTACTGAATGAATGCAATTAAAGCGGTGTTAAGTAAAACAAAAAATAAAAAGTAAAGACCTGTTAATGTATGGAAACACTTTATTGTAATATAAAAATACATCAGGCGGGTTTAATGTTGCATAGCATTTTCTCACAGTCAACTTTAAACCCGTAGTGAAGAACTGGCGCCATTTAATTTAACATGTTACAGGAATAACAAAAAGTTATGAAAGTAAGAATGACTGAAATTAAGTTATGATTAAGTCGGGCCTAACTTTAAGCAGAAGACTTAAATATATTGCGCGGCCATAGAAAACACGAGTGTAAGGAAGCAAGTAAGTGTTATAAGCTTTTCTAATCGTCAAGACAGTGAGATTAAGCAAAATTAAGACATTTGAACTTCGTTTAGTTTTCGAACGATAATCTTAACATTGATTACTACTGAAAATATGAACAATTATGCTATTTATACGTGATATTTAAAAGTAATCTAGAACATAAAATATTATTTATTAATATTATGGGAAATTTTCACGTATCCCTCATGTACGTTTTAAATGGTTGAACACACACCAACGGTCTGTTGAAGGAGGTGCTAAGAGTTGATTATCACATATATTTTTAGCAAATTACGGTTTTATTTTAAAATAATCTATGGCTCCAGCGTGCCATTCAAACCATACTTCGACCAGTGTGGTAAGGCGTTGTCAAAAATTCGAAAAATTCACGTATTTAACAATTGGTTTATACGTTTATATCCCGTTTTATATTAATTGCAGATGCACTCATTTCTTACTTAGCCAACGGTTCTCGTGGCCCTTAGTGCGCACGCGGTTTCATTGCCCAACGACTAAGCCAAATGGTGCTCACGATGCACGGCAGTTACTCCTCCGCTCGCCACGGGCGTAGTTCCTCAGGTAGCACTTGTTGTTATTAAGTCACATGACTTAAGACAACTAACTGATAACTAGTAAAATCTAGGTGGGCGAAAAAAAAAAAAAAAATTTTGCTTAATTCACGAAACTTCCCAACTTCCAAGGAGTTTCGCAAACTTTACAAATTGGGGGGAACGCGTGCATCGCTTAGATTGCGTTCATAAAGCATGAGCGATAGCGTGCGCTCGTTGCGACGCAGCGGGGAGACGGATCGTTGGATATATGTCTCACGATAAGTCCTGAGGTTCTGATCGTCAGTGGTAAGAGCGGAAGATAAAGCAAGGGGTTGCGGTCGATAGGACCCCCACGGGCGCAGGCGCGGGGCCCATTGTGCGGAACATTTTTGAGTGCCAAAAAAAAAGCAGTCCACCGGTGGGAAGCACGGTCTACCGGCAGCGGCCGCCCAGCGGTCGACGTTGCCGCTAACATGCCTCGTCGCACCCGCCGCGTGCACACACTCGTTATCGTGTTCGCGCTCGCTATCGCTTGGCTGCCAAATGCGGACAGGGCTGCGTAAGTATCCGTTGTATTTTCTAATCACCGACTCATTCGCGACACCTGCCATCTTTCGACCTATCCCACAAGTACAGCCATATTGCAGCCAGCTCGAGTTCTTCAAGTCGAACAACTTCTAAAAATATTCTTCATTACATATCGCATCTCATTTATATAAAGGTAAATTACAAATACAAAACAATACAATACAATAAAGCAATACAATACAACAATACAAAAGTCTTTATTGTGTTCACCACTATAAAAAGAAAAGAAATATAAACAAGAAACAAGAAAAGAAGCACACACAAAAGGCACGCACAATATGCCCCCGAAATAAAAAAGCGCCAACCTTGATTAAAAGCGTTTAATAAACAAAAGAAAATATTTATTTATTTTATTATTGCTTCACTGTTTATTAGTTGTCAAGCGTGAAATGAAATAATCCTGGGTTACATAAAACTTTTTCACATAATAACACTTAATCTCGGTCGTGACAGCGAAGAACACAGGTAATGTATACCGTTCGTAGTTGGTGATAAATAAATTACAAGAATAAATAACGTGACTTTGTTTCATTTTCGAATTTAAGCGATTCCTATCCAACATCAATCTCCAATCCGATTTCCTGAACAAAATTCCAAACGTCATTATTTTCGTTTTCATTACAACGAAAAGCGGGCATTCAGCAAATAACAATATTGGTGACGTTTTAATCCACCTTCAATTGTTAAAACTATTTGTTTGCGGAACATTACCAACTGGTGTTAACCGTATGCTGTCCCATTAACAAGGCTTTCGTTATATTAGACGAATAGAAATATCATCAGTTGGCGCTTGATGGACAACCATAGGATGGTTCCACCCTTATCCTGCAATGATGTCTAAAAGGCGCAAGTGATCACGCAAAGAACCTAGAACAGAGTAATGGCGCCTGCGAGGCTGACACTAAAGCATAGAACAAAGCAAAGAGTAACAGCAGTTAACATCAAAAAATAATAAACACGATACGATCACTAAAGTCACTTAAAATCCAAAGTTAATAAACATGATAGTTTCATAGTTTCAGCCTCCCACTCCAGAGGCCTGGGTCTCAAATTCTGGCACACACCGCTTTGTACGCTGAACGAAAACATCGTGACGAAAGCTGCACTCTTTAAAGTTTATAATATACTCTGAGCTGGGAACTACCATCGCGCAACTGACCAGCGCCGCTGACTACAGTCCAGTCTAGATATAATTCTCATTGGACACCCATATCCAACAGTGGAATATTAAAATGTTCTTATTGAAAACTAAACTAGCGTGTGTTTTTATTCGTCATTGATTACTATATATATATATATATATATATGCAGATTTGTTTATTGATTTCTTCTATTAATATTTCCTCATAGATATTTATAATCCGTTCCAGCCTTTCAGGTAGGCGGAGTCGTGATCAACGCCACGCCTTTATTCGGCCCGTACTAATATACAGCTGAGAGCAGTAGGTTTCGATCTGAGACTCATCTATTTACATATCTATATATAACAGGACCGCAAAAGGCATAAGGTATTTTCAAACGCGAATCGCCTATGAATTGCCGGCTTATGCTCCGTATGAGTTCTACACTCGTCATACATTCCACGATTACCTACTACGCTATAAAATCCGTTCCGATTTGGAAGAAAAAACATAGCATAATACATGTATATTTCCATGTATTCTTAGAAGGTGGCGATGCATCTGGCAACGTTCTTAAAAATATTCCAAGGGCTATATCGTTTAATACTCCGCTGTACCGTAACTGGGACGGAAACGTGACCTCAATATTTTTTTGATATCTGTTAAGAAAAATCGATCTAGACATACGGTATAACGATCTCGGTTTAATCGAAAACTCAAAGCAAAAGTTTACTTTAGTCTTTAGACGAAGTAGCAACTATTCATTCTTTAAGTGCTTACAAGAAACTGCAACGTAATAACTTATAAACCGCTCAAACTAATTAAGTGCGGCCATTTAAACTCAGTAACTGTAATGAATTCAAAAAAGGAAAACTCCCGTCAATGCCATGTTTGTTTCAAAAGGAAGTGAGTAATTAAATTTATATCGCTGCAAAACATTATCTTCACAGCTAATTCAGTAAGCAAAACAAAAGTAAAAGCGATTGTGCATCTACGATATAAGAGTCTGCGCTGTGCTCTGTATTTGTACGTGGAACAAAAACAAATAATTGGGTCATATCTCGCGGTATCCGCAGGGAGTTTAGAAGGATTACATATATCGCGCGTACCGTAGCTCCTTTACGGTTTTCACACGTTGATAAAAAACAGCGAGCGCGAAGTGGGGCCGTGTTGCAGACGATTCCGATTAATTGGTAACAATTTAATATAAATAAAAAAAACCGAATACAGCTTTCACAAACGAAAATCAAAGCCCGCTACTCAAAAACCAGCTATAAATTAAATTCAAACAATGAAACAGAACTTATTCTCTTAAAAAACAATTCATAATAATAATTTATGAAATTTCAATATACGTAGATAAGCGGTACATTTGCACAATTGTGTTCCTTACTTAACGATATCAATTGTCTGTGAAAATAAATCATTGATAGGAACGAACACTAATATTTTAGTTTATAGTCACTGTTATTAGCGAATATTACAGAATCTTTAGCCACGATCATATTTATGTGGTCAGGTTTTTTTATTCAGGAAAATAAGCATTTTGTTGATACAACGAGTATTGTAAGCAAATAAGGGTTCTGATCTAGTATATATAAGTGAATAAATAATAACGAAATCTCAAACAGTATCAATAATAATATCATGGCTATGAACCCACGACCTTCGGTTTAGCAGTTAGTTTCTAATCTTCATCTTCATCTTCACTTGTCCGTCTTTTATTACACTCGATAAAGCTAACAAAACAATTTATATAGCATAATTGTTACGATAAAACATAAATAGAATATCGATGTTAAAGTATAAATAGAACAAAATATGAATAGAAAAAAAATAATAATCCATGAAGAAATATAACGAAGCAATGAAACGATCAAAAAAAGGACAAAGATTTGAATTCGTTCAATATTTCTGAAATTCCAAGCTAAAAGTGCATATTACGACGCACTTAAAATGAACAAAATGTGTACATTTGTAAGTATGTACTTATAATACGTTGGACGACTTTTTGATTTGCAATAATATAATTAATTACGTAATAATATTAAATTTAACGACAACATGTACAAATTAATTGTTTCATAATCTTCTACACTGAAATTTAAAATTGTTTAACCCCGACTAAACTAAAAAAGATCGCTTTATTTTCAAAAGAACGTTTAGTGAAATTTAATAAAAAGTAAACAGCATTTTTTCTTAATATAACAACTTCTCCACAGATTTCTTTTTTATTTAGTCCATTAAAGCAAAATCAAGCTCAGTAATTTCTATTCTTTAATATTTAGCTTGAAACAAATAGAACAAGAATAATGTAGGTTGCGGTGTATTAAATACAATATCTTCTTATTAATTATACTTTATTATCTCAAACATTGTTCTTAAGGCAATTAATTTAGTATAGACAGTACTTCATGAAAATATCCTACGGCCTATTTGTAAGCCAATATTCCTCATTAAAATTAATATCCAGCATAATACAGAACAAAACCTCATCATCGTCACTAATATAAAATCACTGTAAGTCTCTTGCAGCATTAGTGCGATTATACGTCCCAAACGATTATCGAAATTTCCAATAGTCGATCGCGGTCATTCTATTGATGGCTGACCGCTGGCGGCAAATCATTTCCGTGCTTCAAAGGCGGCTCCCATAAATATTTTTATCATATGGATTTACCGTTTTCCTTTATTTTTGCCAAAGCGCCATGAAATGCCGAGGTGCCAGAAAAACATGATCAGTATTGAACACAATAAATTTTACGCTAGCGTAAATAACTCTACAAATACTCAATAATTGCATAAAGCTGTAAACATGCCTACGTTCGTTTTCAATTATTGTTGACCCACAAAAGGCGAAAAATATTCAGAAACATATATGTATAAATCATGAGGCTACTAATTTTATTTTAGTCCTATGATTTTTGACATAATAACTAAAGAATTGTTAGTAATATACAACTCGGTTGGTCACTAATTAAATAATGTCTTTAATTTCACATAAGTTAACTTAAGAAACTTAATTTGAAGTTAACTCAAAACAAAAGATACGCGAATGCATTTTTAAGTAGAATTAAAATTTACATCACTTAACATTTTCAACGGAACATTAAAACTGTTGACGACTTCGTTGCTCCAGTTTCAGTGCAACTTACGAATATCAGCCTCGCATCCTTCCGGAATTGCTTTAAATTCGGCTTTGCATGCGTAATCATGAGAACTACCTACACATTGTTACGAGGTAACGATACAGAGTTCGGTTTGCCACTCGTACATCTAATGTCTAGCGTTTTATCACGCTACTTTATGCAAATACGTACATTATTATATTCCGCTTATTTAATTCATAAAAGAAAATACGAGAGAGCACAAGACTCGCAACATTCACATAGTTATAAAAGAAGTTTTTAATGACTCCTCTACGTCTCGTCTCTGCAATTGTTGGAAATGAGATACGGAAACGGTCAAACTAAGTTACGAAAGCTACTGCAGTTACTGCTACGCATTTAATAATTGAGTTACGACAACTAGCAAATAATGAATATGGAAAATAATAATTAGCAACAATACACGATATACTGAACTAATTAAAGACAGAATTATTGTATCAAACCATAGAAGTATGGTGGAGAGGGGAACTTTTTCTGACGATAAAATTTTACATTTTCGTCGAATTACAACAATTGCGGTACATAATATTGGCGGATGTTACACATAAGCTTAAATCCAATGGGATAAATGTAACATGTAAAGAGTATGAGCATTTATACATGTTAAAATTATTTATTCGCTGTCAAAAACATAGTACGACATAAATTTCTGTGTCACAGCTGATCGTGTGACGCAGCTGAAACATAAACTGTAAACGTCTCGCTTCTGTACAGTACTACATATATGTGACTATATTCTCTAAATAATAGCCATTATTGAAAGTTATATAAATGAATATTGAATGCTAACCGCAAATTGGATTACAATTTTTTAAAAGTGTGAATTCACGAATATAAAACTTTCGTTACACACAAATGGCTTTATAAGAGTAAGCCGATTATAGATAAAAATTTCCCACTGCAACTCTCCGGTCGGTCGGAAATGAAGTTCAAGTAGTTATTGCTAATGAAAGGTGAAAATCAGACCGTGAATTTCTGTTTGAATTGAATTTATTGACCAATAAACTTCAATCGCCTCTGACCTTGACCGAAACCTTCAATACGCTAAATAATATTAAAAAGAGAAAATGTTCAAGGTAATTTATATACGACAGTTAATGTCATTAATACAACTAAAAAAAAGGAAATTCGTGAAAACTTAAGGAAACTCGAGTTGATTATTATTAACTGTGTTATTAATTTATTACTAATAAAGTGGCTATTCTGAATAGTTTTTCTGTTGTCAAACGACCGTTACAATAACTTTTTATAAGGTCGTTCTACCAATAGTGTTGACAGTTATCCAATGCATTGTAAAAATCCAAAATCCTGTTCAAAATAATATATTTCACATAAACCTCTTCTTATAGCTATTGTAACGTGATGTAAAACTTTTGACTGATTGCATAATTTTTTCGATTACGAGATAAAGAAATAAGTTTGCAAAAATAAGAATAAGTAACTGAAGTAACATTTTGAACCAATCCGAATTTTACTCGACGTATGTCATAAAATAAAATTTAAAATTACTACATATACCTACATACATATATCTAATTGATTAAAAGTTAATTAATTAACGTTTATTAAACAAAGTACGTATTAACAAGGTTGTTAGCGATCGTCAATCGTTTTTATTTACGAAACTGTACGCGATAATAATATCAAAGTTCCCCTAACTCCCACGATACTTACTTCGAATTGGATAATTTGCAAAACCGGACATTTGCCTTCCCTAGCGGCGCTGTCACATGCATGCATCGAGACGATAATGAAAACTGACATGCGATCCCTCACGTATGTCCAATTCCAAGCGAACGGTGAACATTTTTATTGCATTGCGATATAACCTTGTAAAGGGATTGATTGATAGGTGTTTGTGTTAATTCGCAAGGTCGCTTTGGGCTGTTACTGAACACTGGCAACATACTTCACACTGATCTCATAACGGGCACTTCCGATGACTAATATATAATATTTACTATAAATATTTAATCAATTATAAATACCCATTTTATGTAGGCATATGATTTTTATTTCAACCGATAAGGCGAACCGGAGTGAACTGCGGTTGTAATTTTAAGCCCCATTTTAAATCCGTAAGGTTCCTATAAGAAATAAAATGATCCTACTGTCTAAATTTTGTACTTATATCATCTATAGTTCCGGCTCTGAGGTGATGAGCCAGTCACGCGAAAATGGCCTACCCCTGCATAATATTAGCATAGACAAACTGACATGACTTCACTTAAGTTATATTTGTGTGTTGCTATTTATTAGCAAAACTTTATTCCCAATACGCTCGTTCCTAATATGTACAACATCTATTCATCTAAGTAAATTCTTACACAAAATTTCCGTTCGAAACGTTATTGTGAAACTATGCAGGAGGATATAAAAGTGTACAAGACTTGTTTCTTTATTTTAAATTACTTTTGCTGCTTACATTCCCCACTGTCACAGCCATTTTTATTGCACACGTTAAATGCTCGCGGCGCCATACGTGAGAATTTAACGAAATAGCGAAATTTTTACGAGAATATTAAGTTAAAATTTTTCTGTGGAAAATATTTATTGTCATACAATAATACACAGCACTCACAATCCTGTCAATATAATAATAATATTCCGGCAATATGACAAAATATTCAGAAAAAATGTTATTTACTTACGAGTACACTTAGTTCATATTAAAAATATATTCTGACGTTGTAAACAGCATGGTATTGGAAATAAGACATAGATTATACATATTTTAACGATCATTAATAGTAATGGATATGTAAATAAATGATCAGTAACATTTAAACCGGCGTCACAGATGTTCCTCGGATCACCGGCATAAATTCCAAATAAAGGCAACTCAATTCGACTAATTGGGTTAAATAGCGAATGGCCAGTGAATTGACCGCTGTCTCTAAATGAACCTAAACGTTCTAATGAATTAGTGCGGTCTGTACAGAGAGAAGAGGACAGGTACACCATTATCAATGAAACTTGATTTAGACACTCAAAGTTTCGTATTTAGAAGCGACCGCTAGCCAGTGAACAGATAGCACTGAAATTCGGGAACAAACCGACTATCTGACCTACAGATCTGTTTCGTGGTGGACACTAATTGACAAAGTGGGCCGGCAGTGCAGGTGCCCACAATGGCATCAGAGAGATAAGATTTGCTATTAACGCTTCACCTAGCCGCACAAAATGAAGGTTGCTTTTTCGTATTGGATTAAAACAGTAAAATCTATTAATATTATGTTATAAAGAAGAACGTAAAACAAAACTTTGTCAATCCTCCTTTCAAAAATAGAACTAAGCATATTAGAAATTTCCACTTTTGGATCGTCGCACAAACGGCAAATTGAACATAACAAAAAGTATAATTTTTATGAGCTTCGTTAACGGTCCACGAATCTTTAAGGGTGGCATAAAATACTTGAGTTGACTATGAATTTTTTACAAACGCGTGTGCTTCAGAATTGTCGATGTAGCATTAGGTGTACGTGTAGATAGGTATCAATAAAGAAATAAGTTGGTATCAAAGCTCGTAATTAGAAGAAATAATTCTGTTTTGGACAACATTTTTACCGAGAAATATCAATCACGAGAAAAGTTAAGAATGTTTCGCGACCTCTATCTCTCAAGAGGAAATAAAGACGGAGAATGCTTTTCCTTAGCCGTATTCCCGACGGACATGACGCCATAGCCGAGACAAATTGCGACTACTTGTCATCGGAAATTGTAGATTGTCAGGCGTCAATAGTTACCGCTCTATTGATTTGTTTCCTTATACCTCGCATTGACATATCCCCTGAGATCTAGATCTCGAATCTAAAGTTAGATGTCATGTGGATATACATCACTAAGTAAGTTAATTCAAATCTAAATACATTTGTTCAGAGTTGAAACTGAAAACTTTCAATATAACGAATACAGGAATACAGGCGTGATGTTACGTTTTTATTACTTTTCTAATGATATCTACCACGTCCTAATATAATTTTATTGTGGAAAACTAGCGTCTAAAGGAAATCGGCGTTACTACGTATTTCATATCGATAACAATTTAAATAAGAATACTTAATGATAAAATAATGTATTTTAGACATACTCGTATATAGCCCCCACTTTATCACCTTTGCCACTACATTATCGACATTGCCACTAGGCATTAGGCTTGCCCTTTATAACCTCTAGTGTGTAGGTTATTGCTTAAATAAATATAAATACATAAATAGATGCAGCCCGGTATTTTTATTATTTAAAAAACGAACCGTATAAATAAGCTTTTTTATTTATTTATTGTCAAAAAAATTTAATACATATCTATTTATAATGTCAAAATAAGAGTTTTTTCTAAATGAGCATATATATAATATTTCCAACTTTTAAAATTTTGTTACTCTCAGAAATCGTTGGGCAAATTTTGGCAGATATCTGATGTTATAAGGAGTAACTTAAATTACTTTCTTTGAATATGTTATATTTCATAGCTATCCAAAAACAATATTCCAATGCGAAGTTTAAATTATAACTAACTATTTCTAATGGTAGGTCGGTTATTCGGTAAACCCATGATAGTTTAACTAATGTTAACTAAGGTTATCTTGTGTTAAGTAGTTATCTAGCATATTATAGTGAGCAAACGACGTGAAATAGACCAAACAGAACAATGGTGATAAGTCGGCTTGGTGGCTAAACTGATGGATGATAATTTGATTGAGATTGAAATCTATTGGCTAACTGATCAACATGTATATCCACAACGATTGACGCGACGCCTCGGACGTAATTCACTTAGAATTAATACGTGAACTACAGTTGCTTGTACTTTAAGCATACTGAGATATAGCAACAGATACGTGAAACTTAAGACACACTTTAAAATTATGTTCAATCATTTGGTGTGATACAACATCCAGCATATCCATTGGATACTAATAAAAAAAAATCACAATACAATTAATTTCAACAAGCTGAAAATAACCTAAGGTAAGCCGAAGAAGATATGTTTTACTCGTAACACACGCGGTTCACAATGCCTAAATACTGACACTGTCATTTCTCTTTGGCCCTTTCTTTGTTCTGCTGGATAGGGGTCTCCTATCAGGCTGCAAACTAGTCTACCACCTCGTTGGCCAAGTGCGGATTAGCAGACTTCACACCTCTCAGAAAATATTTACATACTCTTAAACATCCTTAAGGTGTGCAGGCTTCCTCAAGTTGTTTTCCGTCACCGATATAGCTAGTTATTTTTAAATGTTAAGTTACAACACGCAAGTAACATTGTATAGTTAGAGGTGCAATGATTTGCATCAAGATCCCCGGACGGTGAGACTGAAATTCAAACCACTATTCATTCACATATTATAAGGAAGCAATAAAATAAAAACAAAACATTTATTGAAAGAAATCAGTCTCCAGCATCGCTCATCCGACAACTCTTAAGAACTCTCTGACACAAGGTTAGCCGCTTCGTCGGGCATATCGCAATATTGAAAGCTATTGAGTTTCAGAGCCCTTAGAAATGCTTGAGCGGCCTTATTGCGAAATCCTCGGCGCTGCACTGGGAATTTTTCATCTTGCCGTCGATATTTTCACTTTCTATCGAAGTTTTGGAAAAGTAAAAGTTTTAATACTTTCCACCTGCACCTCTTGACTTTCCTATTTGGTTTATTTTTAATGCTTTCACAAGAAACAGTGTAAAATGCGCTTACGTATTTTAAAATGTCACCGAATTCGAGGGGATCTGTCACTGTGTCTGTAACTCAATGCACAAGTTTATTATGTGGCATAGTTCCTACCTTCTTTAGTTATATCATAATTCTGCAATCAATAGTTAAGAATTAGGGGGGGTAACTTAATGCCGTATCAAAGCTCGTTCAATTTTGGCGCAATGTTTTGGTAGGCAAATGAATACAGAGGTGCACTAATATGTATTATTACTTCATAATAAATGACTGATCATGTTTATGGTCAGATTGGTTTTGAATTGTAAATTGCATTCAGTAAGTAAATTTTGAAGTAGCGCTTTCTGGCGCAAACCTTTTAGTCGCGATAATCAATTTATATTACTAAACAATAATGTTCCTTATATTCTGTAAAAAATAAAACACATTATTGTTTCTACAAATATTGATAAATTGCGGGTAACTTGGATGTAAAAGGTGGAAATGGACGAGGGAGGTGAAACTGAAAAATGCAATTCTAACACCAGAGATGACATCACGGTAGGATAAAATAAATGCTCTTAGCCCGTGCTTCGCGCTTTATTTTGTGAGGTTTAAGCGCTTGGCGTGGATATTGAAGCCGGTTCAAAAAATACCTTTCATCGAATACGTTAAGCTATTGTTCGCTTTGTGAGATACAGCCCAAACCTTGTCAGACTTTTTGGATAATGGAATCCATTGTGCTTATTCATGTTACTCTAGGATCAAAAAATAAATGAAAACGATTAACTTGGTAACAAAGAAACAATGTTCAATATTATGTTTTTCTATTCCATTGAACATTGTTAGCTTTTTATCTATAAATACGTGTTTCAAATTACTATTTGTAAACTTATTCTTAGAATATTAATAACGATTATTGAGTTTTAAGTCTTTTAAATGTTAATGCAGTGCAGAAAATTAAGACTTGACTTGACTTGAGTAAGTAATCTTACTTTACTCAGACACTGTAATCGGTATTAAGAACCAACATATAAGTAAAAGTGCCAACTATGATGGTACCTCAAGCTTGCACCAGGCCGCGTGACAGGAAAAAGGCCCAGCCTGTGAATTTCACATTTATTTGGCCTTCAATGATCCGTACCAACAGGAATGAGTTGTAATTTTAGTTAGACTATTTCTATACGTAACCTTCAATACTTCTTTCACGTGTTCTTATTTGGAAGGTGTAACTTGTGACCACGGTAAACAACAGGCTTATCAAACAAATAAATGTCCTCATCACACAAATATCTGTCCTGGGTAGAAATAGAATCCAGGACTTCCGGTTTACCAGTCATGGTCTCTGACCATTTTCCCAAGAGGCCAGTTAACATAAAACAATACAACAAACAGAACAGTCCTGCTAGTTCAATTTAGAATTACGTCGTTAAATTGTATAGATACCGAATATGATGCAAGCGGATCACGATGCGGCCACGTTATTGAAAACGAAGTTCAAGTTCAAGTTCATACACGTATTGCGCGGTTGCGCCGTAATTCGCAGAACCGAACGCAGGTAACTGGAATAACAGGAATCGTATCGATTCCTAGTGTTTGCTATGAGTCGGCTGCGGTAAAACAAAGAGATCAACAACATCGATTGAACACGCTTACATTTCTCGTGTTCGCATGAAATATTATTACAATTTTATTACAAAAGAACCGCGATATTAAAAGCGTCTTCGGTTCGTCACTCTTAAACATGTTATTGTATGTATATATTAATGTGTGAAGGGAAACCTTTGTACGTCTTTCTATGCGTTTCGCAAATTTACAGTTTATATGAAGAAGGACTGCGGCAAGCAAAAATAAGTATGCAATATGTGCTACGCATGCCTACTATATGTGTTTGTAATTAAATAAAACAAAACATTAATTATTTACATTCCTACTAGACGTGTTAAATTAGGAAACGCGTAATCCATTGCATTACCGGTTTAGATGAGAATTGTACTGAAATTATTGAAAGAATTTTAAAAGTCAAATTCATAATTTTGAAGCATGACTATTTTGTCAAATAGGGCCTGCACAAATATAATAATAAGCTTAGCGGGTTTGTGTAATTAGTCTGAACAACATTCGTTTGTATTCCCGGATCTGAGCATAACAGTGAATATATATTAACAAAACAAAAACACTACAGAAGTAATTATGAAAACTATGACTAGTGTAATATATGTACTCGTATGTATAATTATGCTACGTGAAGCATTGTTTGCCGAGCATAGTGTGACCCTGTGTTACTGTGTACATCGCCCGCCCCCTTTATTTCTACTCTAATTATGCTAGCTAATTAATTATGTAATGATGTTTACCAAAATGTTTGATTAATGTTAACTAATGCACGTACTTTATTCAATGCTCGTACAAAAGTAATTATTATCGCTCTCCAATAGTTAATTACAAAGTACTACTAGAAGAAATTTCATTTTCAAGTTTTTTTGGCCTCGTGATCGAGTGGTTAG
>DWEM01000098.1:0-25769 GCA_018245935.1 Agara belti belti
TACTTTCAACTGTCGTTTATCTATTCATTATAGTACTATGGTTAGGAACATAAACAATTTATTGTGAGATAAACTACTTAAAACATAGCTTAACTGGCCAATGTTTCTGTTTAATAAATTCCATAACTACATTTGACATTTCATTTTATAACAAAGTAAGCAATCTTAAGACTATTTTGTTAGTAGTTATTAAAACAAAATGTATTAACTGCTCAAGAATATAAATGAAGATATAGGTAGTGTCTATGAGCATAATATAGTACTGGTGGTAGAATTTTTTTTAAATTTAACACCAGTGTTCAAAGTTCAAAGTCACTTATAAAAAAAAGTATTAAAAAACATGATTAACATTGTGATTTATCATTTATTAATCATTAGGTTAAAATACCAATTAATATTAAAATAGTTTAATGACAATATGAAACTTCGATTGCTATAAAAACACCATCATTATTGGGTTTGGCCTATGGGTTTTGTAGTTATTGAACTGTTAGTTATGTGTGTATTTAGTGCCAGTTTATCAAATTTATCATATACATAATTTTATTGCACTAATAACTAATGGTAGGTTAACTGCAGATTCCGAAACTGGGCATTAGTCTTTCTGGGTGGGCATTTCAATCAGTTGGTCCATATTATTATCACTAGATATTAGTGTTCAGACTGTTTTGGGAGGTTTCAAGACATAAACTTTTTTTTGACAGTTTTTATCTACTCCTTTATAATTACCAAATTTCTCCATCAATTGATATCTTACCGACTTAGTGGCAGCAACAAGCAAGCCTGTATTGGCTGTAATTTTTCTTTGAATTCACAGACGCTATTGGCCAATTTTTTAGTTTTTCGATTCACGTTCAATAGTATGTCTCAGTTGTGATTTTTAGGGAACAGTTGTTGAATCTTGTAAATGTCTTTACGGCAGTTTAAAAAACTTCCGACAGATGGGTTGGCTACTAACCCGTTTCTCCACCAATCTACACTGGAGCAGTGTGGTGGAGTAAGCGCCAGGGCTCCACCAGTTGTGGAGATTGAGCCATGCCCAGTAATGGGATGTTAATAGGATGCAGCTGTTCGGGTTTTATCTTGTACTCAGTTATTTAATTAAATGTTCAAGCATCAATGAGAAGATATGCACAGTACTTACTTAAGGAGTAAGTAACTTTGTGTCTATTACATAAATATAAACCTCCTATTAAAATCACATAAGGCCACCATGTTTTACATAGAGCACATTTTTTGTTTATAATCTATTCCTCTATGATATATATCTTAACCATTACACACGAGAAATATGATCGTAAACTTCTCTGCTTGCGATGAATTTTTTTAAGGAATTAAATTCAAGATAAAGCAAACTTTATTATCTTGTTTTATCACAAAAAAAATCCGTTTTGTATTTAAAACCTAATCTGCCAATGTAAAATGGGTTTCATAATTGTCTCATGTCTGGAATCGGGGAACAGACAACTGGTGGGGGCCTTCCTCATGCTGAATCAGTGAGATGGTGGAGACATGAGAAATGATTAGTTCCTCTGCCAATTTGTGTCATGTCCGCATGATATTTCACACCTCCAAATTAACCTTACATGCATTGATATCCATAAAAACTTAATTTCTCCATATCAATGCATTTGTTTTGTCTATGATCATAGACAGGCATACAGTACAGGCAGTGCGGCTGCCTTGCGTTTACAATATGCAATGGTGACCGAATTAATATTTAACTTTTTCTTTTCAGGAACAAATGTTGTTAAACATAGTAATAGAACAGATGCTAAGAGACAGAGACCCCGAGTTAGGTGGCGCTGTGCAACTTATGGGTGTTTTGCGAATCCTGCTTGACCCCGAGAGTATGCTTGCATCTGTAAACAAGAGTGAAAAATCAGACTTTCTGAACTTCTTCTACAAACACAGTATACAAACACTTATAGGTATTTTATTTTTCTTTTAATTTATGACTATCTGTAGTTTGATTTTCTTTAATTTACATACACTAGAGTGACTAGATGAAACACTTGTATATCACAGGACACATGCGTTATTTTATTTTTCTGTGTTAGTAAGTTAAAAAAAAATTGTATGTTTAGTGAGTATAAGAACATACTTAACTTCGCCTATATACGTATTTTGCTTTGAATGTTGGTTTTTAATTGTAACAAATTAAACAGAAGTATTATTATATAATTACATGTTTTGGACAATAACAAAGACAACCTTTTTCAGCTCCCTTACTTCAGAACACAACAGGTGAAAAACCCCTTAAAGAAGATTATCACACAGTGCAGTTGTTGGGCTTGGTACTAGAACTGCTTTCTTTTTGTGTTGAGCATCACTCCTACCATATCAAAACTTGTATATTGAATAAGGTGAGTTAAATTTTATTTCTTTCTAATTTTATTTACCATATAATAGGTTGGGGAAAAAGAAAGCTATTATTTTCTCGGTAGATGGATGTAGTGATTGTTATTTTACAAAGCATCAATCAAACAATTTCACATTTAGGACCATTGGAAAGGTGACATTTCACAAAAAAAAAAACAACTTCTGTTTTTTAATTGGTACATTTTATTGAGAGTTGCAAGGTGTTAAAAAAGGAAGACAGCAGAGACAAACTTAGATCTTATTTTTTTTTTATACAGTCGAAATCACTCAATTTTTTTCTTGCATTGCCATACTTTGTAAGTGATAAGAAATTGGCAACAAGAAAAGATTATGAAAATTGATTCCTAGAGGTTTTCCCCAATAGGAACTAAGACTTCTGTGAAAGAGACATTATGAAAATACCTTTAATATGACAACAAATTATGAAACACAATGGTATATGTTTGACCAACATTGTTAATTTGAAACATGTTAAATGATGTCCTGAAGTTGATGTATTCATAACTATAACATACTCCAGGACTTGATGCATGTGACTAAAAAAAAACAACCAATGCACAAATATTCACATTTAAGATCTTCTATTAAATGTAGGCTAGATACAGGTTGTAGTCGCAATTTTAATGAACTCTGTTTCACTAAAAATATTTCAGGATCTTCTCCGTCGCATTTTGGTGCTCATGAGATCAACACACACTTTCCTGGTGCTGGGAGCTCTGAGGTTTATGAGGAAAATCATTGCACTTAAAGACGATTATTACAACAGATACATTATCAAGGGGAACCTCTTTGCACCAGTAATAGATGCTTTTCTTAGGAATAATGGCAGGTTAGTTTTAGTTATCTATTCTTATACTAATATTTGATATGTATAATATTTATTTGACCTAAGTGTCATAACAAATATTGCAGTTGTTCTAAAGCCTTTTGAATTCTACTTATGTGCATGCACTTGACATGCCTTACTTGTTGGATACTTACTCTTTATTTCTGAATATGCCGCTATGTTAGTTGGTAATATTGGATGAAGCTCGCAAAATATATTTGGAAAATATATTCAAAGGTATATATTCAAATATGATAATGAATAAAAAATATGATAATGTATTGAAAAGTTTTAATGTGGTGATATCTTATTGTTTTGTTGAAAATTAAAATTTGCATGACCTTGAAAACCATCAATGAAAAACAACGTTACATAATTATTATCTGATGTTTTTTGATAACATTTCAAGTAAACAAACAAGAGATAAAATCCATCTTTTATTACTTTGAAATGATATATTGTTATAAGCATTGCACTGTGATTTGTTATGATACAAACCTATGAATTTGTTAACTTTAATATTGTTGTCTAAGATCTGTTACTCAATATATCTTTATATGGTTTTTCAATCCTTTCATTGTACCAGTGGAACTGGGTCTTGTCTCAAAATGAAGCCAAAGTATACCACTCAGGCCTCATGTTGGTTGAAAGACTTCACAAATCTCACAGATTATTATGGAAAACTTGTGAGGCGTACAGGGTTTCTCCTGATCGGTTACACCTCACTTATATAAAGTGGTATTTAATTTAATATTATGTGGTGGTATTTAATAAAGCACCTTTGTGTATATATGTATTTGTAAATTATGATGTGTATGCAGAGATTTGATCCCAGACACCTCAAATTGAAGCCACCAAGGCTATCAGTGTTTTTACTGTTACATAATAATTTTTTTTTTTATCATTATTTTACAGGTACAACTTACTAGACTCGGCGATTCTAGAATTATTTGAATTCATCAAGTTAGAGGACATTAAATCATTGTGTTCGCATGTTGTGGAAAACTATGGAAAGATTCTGGAAGATGTAGAATATGTTCAGACATTCAAAGCTTTAAAAACTCGGTACGATCAACACCAGGACAAACTTAAAGAAAGGGATAGAGGTGAGTTTTACAAGTATACATTTTACAATGTGTTAACTTATCCAAGTTATATTGTAACTGATCGAACAAATGAAATGAAGTGACCAATCAGACCATGCAGAGGTTTATGGAAAATATTTATTATTTTTCTGATTAACAAAAAACTTATTGAAAGGTGTTATTTGTAGTTGATTGAGGAATATTCAAAAATGGGGGAGGGCAGGGATAGGCAAATAACATACTTTTGTTAACAGTACCATAAAGTGCTTATAGTGTTCTTATGTTCTATGATAAAAGACATCAGTTAAAATGTATTTGGGTCATCAGTGGATTTATAACAAAATCAACAAATTGACGTGATAGCCCTTTATCACCTTATTTCGTTCCTCTTAACTGCATTAAAAGAGTTTTATATTGTTTGTAATTAGTAGTTAGTATTATACAGTTTAATGTTTAGAAACTCGTAGGGAACTCCGTACGAAACACAGTCTCATGTAACATTGGTTGAAACACAATCCAAGGCCCGCTTTCGTAACAAAATCAACATTTCAATGTCCCCAGTGAGCGGTAGCGTGGCAGTGGCGGAGGCGGTGGTGCCGTCTCTGTTGCGCACGCGGTACAGGCGGGAGGCGCGCGCGCCCGACGACGAGGAGGAGATGTGGTTCAACGACGACGACGAGCTCGACGACGACGCGCCGCTGGACGCCGCGCAGCCGCATCCGCACCCGCACCCGCATCCGCACCCGCACCACGCGCTCGATGCTATCGGTCCGTTATATTAATAATATCTAATATATATCTATGGGTAATTCCACACACGGCCATCCGATCCCATATTAGGCAATTTAATGCCTGTGTTATGATGGTAACCGGACAGCTGATAAATATACATAAATACATACGATATATTACTTATATAGATATTTTTATTACGACCAAACACAGAACAGACAAATGTGCTCATCACACAAATGTTTAACCTGGGTGGGAATCGAACCCACGACTTCCGGTTTTGCAGTCAGGGTCACAAACCACTCGATCACGAGGCCAGTCTTATATTATATTATATTGTATGTTACATAGGTTATCAAACCTCTTGATGAGAATGCAGGAAGTCTAAGGTGTTATTGACATACATATGAACTCACCATAATTTATTCAGTATGTACTTGCTATAATATTTTGCAGCAGAATTAAATGAGAATTTGATGTTAAGTTCCTTCTGCTGCACGTGGATGATTGTATTGAAACTTACAAAATCTGACTGTCTAGCATATAAAACTGTGGTCAAAGTTCTAAGTGACACAATTTATTTTTTAAATGAAATTAAATACATTTTATAATTTTTAACATGTAAGAAAATTCGTTTGTGCAATGCGAGATGATATTTACAGATAGCTAAAATTAGAACTGTTTTATAGGTAAAATAGTAGAAAAGAAGGTGTGCACGAATACGGAGAGCGTGAACGGACCGAGCCGGGTACTGTTGACCACCACGACGGCGGCCAAGCCTGCCCACACCGACGTTCAGGTATCCACGCCCAGATTACTCAATAAGGTAAACTTTTAGTTTCTTCACGCTTCCTCACTACTGTCGCTTCATTGGGAAGGTATCCTATGTATTGATATATATTATATATATTTGATGTTGGCATAATGGACTAATAATAATAATTAATTGCCGGCTTCACTATACTAAATATAATTCCTATAAAAAAGATTGACTTTGCAATAAAGAAAATTTGAGATCTTTAATCAAGATAAAAACTATCCTATCTCTCGAGTTGGAACAATTTACACTCATGTAGTTTTGGAGTTTACACCTGATAAACTTCGAGGCAGGAGATTTATACATATAAAGATATATTTACCGATAAGATATATATATTTGCTTTAGGTATAGGGAAATTATAAATAGCAACATATTAACTTTTCGACTTCAACCGCTTATTGAATAGATTTGCAAAAGATAAATTCAAGTTTTTTACATTTTATTTTCGCTAAGGACACCCGAAGTAAGCGATCTTCAATGTAAATGTCATTTCCGCAGGGTTTAGTGGACTACGACGGCGACTCGGACGAGGAGGACGAGGGTGCGGCGGGCGGCGGCGGCGCGGGGGGCGGCGGCGGCGCGGCTGGCGACGAGCGCGACGCCAAGCGGCCGCGCCTCGCGTAGTCCCACACACGCTTTCAAGGAATATAACGAGCTTGTCTCGCACCACCTGTGCACCCAATGACGTAAGAATACACGTTATCAGTTTCATATTTCCGCGTACGCGTCCTACGGCTGGCCGGGAGCCGAGAACCGAGAACCGAGAATCGAGAACCGAGAACCACGGGCTCTGTACATATGTGTTTTTTTAACCCTCTGTGGGGCAACGGCATACTGCCGGCCGCGGAAGTACCCCATACGAGATGTTGCTGTGCGGTTATATCGTTTTATAGCGTAGTGTGTAAACGTTGACGACGTTAGTGACCTTAAAATTGAAGCCCAATATCGATAATATTGGTGGATTCTAAAAAAGTTTTTTTACAATTTTGTAGGAAGAGTTTGTAACACTTAAAAATGCAGTATCCATTATATAAATGGCGTGGAAAATAATTTGTTTTAAAACAAGAAATTTAATTCCCTATAAAAATGTAGTTACTGTTCATATTATTACGATTCCATTTGTAAGGACGATTACCGCTCGTTTACGGTCATTAAGTTATACAACACTTAGAGCTATACAAACATTTGTACCCAAGGAACGGCCGGAATAAAATGAATCGTGTTATTTTACAACCCCTTAAATTTCTATAGTATTGAAATATTAACATAAATTGCCTGATAATGAATGACCCACTGTGTTCACCGAACTATATGCATCACATTCGACTATTCCATATTGTGCATTTACGTAGTTCGATCGACTCACTGGGGATATGTTCGACCTTCGTTTAACGGCGCTTTGAAATAGTAAAATTTCAAACGAGTGCAACTGGTGGATTTGTTCGGAGATTAGACGGCTGAAATGGTATGAAATCGCAAATATATATATATAATTTTTTTTCCGAACACATCCACAACTGAGTTTGTGTAATTTTCGTTTTTCACGGCGCTCTTAATAATTAGTTAAAAGCTGCTAGGCAGACAAGTACTGGCCGATTTATGTCCATTTTTGTGTAAATAGGAAGCGACACTGAGCGTCGCACTTCGAGTTTAGTTAAGGTATGAAGAGATTTTTCATACGTGTAGTTTAATTAATTACATCAGATGGTATCAGAATGTAGAACAAATATCGGTTTATGAACTGTATAATGTGAAATTATATTAACGGTTAGAGAGTTCCCGTATCATCCGAGACGTTATCGTGACAGACGGTCGACACTTCTACGTCGTTGATAGTCGCGGCTATCGCATCGGTTTAAATACGATAGTCGATACGTTAAAAGCATTGTCGCTTTGGACACAGCCCATGAAAATTTTCGTGCACCCGTCCAATAGACTGCAGCTAACTTTATAGAGGTATTGGATACGATAAGCAGTCGATGACAACAATTATAATCAAGACGGGGTACAGACAGATGGCATATTGTGAATTTATATTTTGTAAGTGCGTTATCGTGTCGGATAATATGGAGACTCTCTCGGGTTACGATTTTCGAAGGATTGTAATCGCAAAAGTACAAAGAGAATATGGTTGGGATGTAAATGTCTATCCAATATATAAATAGTCGAGAGAAACACCATGAACGCGCAATGGAAATGTATAAAATATGTACGTATTTATGGAAATCAGATAAGTTTGTTAATAGACCGGATGACCAAACTTTCTTTAGATGTCTTAATTATTAAAGTTTGCTGTGGAATTTGTATACAGTGGAGAGTTGTAGTATTTCGGGGTTTGTATTCGATCACAAAAATGTATTTATTATTGTGTTGTGTATGGGTCTAATAATTTATAAATTTTCTACCGCCGTATTGTCTCATTTATTTGCACGCTGCATTCGAGAACGTCATGTCTGTTGAACTTTAAAGAGGTGTTCATTTGGCGTAATATATGGATTCTTGAAAAGAATTCGTCACTTATTTGACTCATCTAGCAAGTTATGAATCAAACCTCTCGAATTATGATATCAGGTTTAATTTTAAAAAAAAACTAAATATAACAATGTCAAAGTTACACTTGCTACCAAGATTTTTGATATGTATTTTATTTAACCTGGATTACTTGACTGTAATGGGTCTCATTAAAATCTGTTATTGTAGTGAATTTTACGTAAATTATTTTGAAAAGTTTTATTAATATACGTTAGATCCTTTTCATTGATGCAACGAGGTTTGGTCCACCGTCCAACTCCATCGCCACTGTTGAGTGTTGCCATTATCGACAGTATAAATGAGCGTGCTAGTCTATGTATTAGCAATATGTAAAATTTTCAGAACACCTCTCATAAGTTCAACAAATTTGAATGTAGAATGCACAGTTCCTCCAATTTCCGTTTCATTTCTACTGCATGTTAATTTGGATCCCAAAAAAAAACGTAAATTTGTTCTTATGATATAATTAATTTGTGTTTTTTTTAATCGTAAATGCAATTAATTTTATTGTTGCATAATATACTTTTGAGATCCGAATTGCTATGCCAAAAAATATTACAATTGAAAGAAACAATTTTCAGTTTATTATTTAATGATTATTTGTGAGTTGGGCAAAGTTGTAGGTGTCACGAATGTAGTTTTCTGTTGTGTTAATATATTTTAATTCTATGTTTCAGTTTGCGCAACACAAATATTTTCCGTCTCGCTTATAATTATTTGTAGCTATTTTTTTATAATATCTGGTATAGTAATGCATATGTGATAAATGTATCTGATTAAGAACCATTTTATTTTATTACAATATACATTTTGTCGAGTACTCGACAGCTTTTTAAGTCATACTGTTTAATAATCATATTTCGTAATTGGTAAATCCTTTTAAATTTTTATTGATTTCTAACCGTTTTGTCCTTCTCAGTAAATACATAATTACAAATTATCTAAACTATACTTGTTGATTTTATATAATGACATTTCATTTCATTAATTCAGGCTATTTTAAAGGTATACCTTGTTTAATGACTGAATAACTTTAAATAGCTTTCGAGTATTCTATATATAAACCGTAGGTGTATTGTTCTTGATTTGTATATAACCTTAATATATATTATTATATAATACTGTTGACATAATAATAAAATAGCACTTTTTGAGTCGCACGGTTTGAAACATCTCGCAATATTCAATGAAAGTTAAAAAGTGGTCCAAATTTATCATACATTTTAAAGTACTTATGTATGCATTAACTTATTTGCATTTACTTTGCCCTTACTTAGTAAGGCTAAAGGCCCATTAGAACAAGGCAGGTCTCTTCTCTGTTGTATGCAGTCAATTGAAATCATTACATAAATTAATAATTCTTAACATGATAAAATACTGTCTAAGCTTCAATAATTTTTTCAGACTAGAACATGGCTTATAACTATTTCTTAATATTTAAAATGTGTTTTTCACTATAATTCAAAAGATGAGCATTATTTTTTCAAATTAAATTATTTCTATTTCTGTATTATATTATGTCAGAACAACTATGCAGTTCAACACTAATATGAAAAAATAGGAAATGGATACATTCTTTACTACACTTCAATCATTATAACAACATGAGAAACTTGCCTTGTCTAAACGAACTATTAGGGTTTATTCTCACTATAATTCAGTCACAATCAATCCTGCTTGTATTCTGATCTCTCATTATTTTTGTACGAGTGACAACCCACCAACACTCTATTGTCATTTATCATTGCACGTGGACCTGATCTGCCATCTCTATATATATATATTTGATGTACAGATAGTTTTAATGTATGGACTATGATTGCAGTCGATGTCGGAGATATGATCTTTGAGCTTGAGGTGACTGGGTGATAGTTAAGATCGACCCTAGAAGTTTAATATTCACCTGTCTCTATTATATATAGTTTTCCTATGAATATTAATGGATCCCAAGCAAAACAATAAAACATTATTCAAAATAATAGCTAGAGTTTAATGGTGAAAAATACAAATTTTATACTTTGATATGAAAGCCGTTGTTTTAAGAAATATCGTAATGGGTTTTTGAAGTGTGAATTTGTATAATAATATAATTAGTATTTAAAATTTATGTCCGATACAGTAGGTTGGGTGGATTGGTGATTAAGCATCGCGTGAACTTCATTCGAAGGGCCGCGGTCCCGAGTTAAATTAAAAGATAATAAATAAGATACATTAAATAAATGTTTCATCTTATTTAACGATCATTTTCTGCACTACATCTCGGTAATTAGTAAATGTATTGTTAACCAAAAATGTCTCATTGAAACCTGTGAAAGTAATGCGTGCATTAGAAAAACATAAACAACTTGATATTTTCTTGACGAATCGATGCGCTGCTTTGCATTTCATTGTAACTTGTATTTGATTGATCAATGTATGATTGTGTGATACAACAAAATTTGATGCGTTGATATATACAAGACACTGAATTTTCACATTACCATCTCATATTCATATGTTATACATATTTGTGTTATAATGAAACGCTTAATTGGTTTCGAAAATGGTGTTTTGCATAAGTTTTGCGTTGGTCGTATATAGCAGGAGGTATGCAGTGTTTTTTGGTTCATTTTGCGACCCATTTAATTTACTTGTCACCGCGGGCAGAGGTTACACTTCTGGATTCTGTAAACCGTCAATCTGCTCCGGCGAGGATTGGTTACTATAACTTATCGAAGTAATTATCTAACATTAATTAATGACGCACAAATAATCTACCATGGACCGTTATGGACATACATCATCACTACATTCAGGACTATTTTTAATTCGTTATTTTATTGCAAGTCGTCTGCTGTATTACAATTGAAATGTCACAATAACCACATTTCTCACAATGGTAGGTACAATCAAATGTAGAGTCGGGCCTATATCTTTTTCGGATAAGATATTTCTACAGTCATATTGAGTGTTCCTTTAGCATGCACATTGCACGATTTTTTTTTGTATATAACATTATTATATTAATTTATAAATGTCGCTTCAGCGAGCTACTATAACATTCTATCAATAATTGATGTAATAATGCATAAAAAAAAGTTTAAAAAGTCTATTCTCTTCAAATTGATTAAATTATTGTTCGTTACCTTGTCATTTAGTTTTACCCGTCGTCCTTGACGCTGTTTAAATGTAAGGTTTTTTTTCTTGTGATTTTTATTTATTCATGCGAAAGCTTCCTTCACAAATTAATCCTGTACAGATATCTGCTATCTCAAATTTTCCAAAGAGAGCATAGATAAGAAATACAAATAAATGATACGTGCATGTCGTCCTTACGACCATTAACACACAACGTGTATTTCATTTATCGATTACGTGATATGTTTGTGATTTTTATTTGGCAACTTCATTGAACAGTTATCAATGGCTAACCGTGAATTATTTTTTTTAAACCCTTTTTATCTGCCCTAGAAATACATATCAATTTTATATATTTGACAAAACAATTATTGATCTCTGTAAAAAAAAAATTTGAACTACCTAATTATTTCCTGCTGGTTAAGTACATTTGTGGATATTTGAATAGAGGGAGTCAACAAATATTTTGTCGCTGCGACTAAATCTACGTAGATTGTAATTTAAATGGAATATGCACGCCATGTGACTGTTAACTATTTTACGTTTCAAATGTTTATTAAAATATTATTAAAATTATATAGATCCAAATGATAGTTTTGCTTTAAACAATTAAGCAGTACAAACTGTAATTCGACGCTTTATAATGAATCCTATTTTGATAATTTTCTTGTGCTGTAAATGTACATGTCTCTTTCGTTTACTCTCCCCGTTCAAATGAATATAACCGTGTTTGTTTCAACATTTCTCTATGTGTACAGAAAGGAAAGTATGCACAGTCAATGCGAGGCAAAATTAAATTATTGCATACGTGGAATGAATTTGTCAGATAATTGTAAATATCTAATATTTTATGTAATAACTTTATTTTGGGATCTGCCAACATCCACGTACGTACATAATATTATATAGCTGTCAATTAGATCACACGATTCTTATATTCCTTGAAGTAATCTTCCCATTTGAAATACGAAGTTCTAGATGAAAGTAGACTGTAATGATGACTATTTTTTAACTGTC
Source organism: Agara belti belti (assembly GCA_018245935.1). Lineage (NCBI taxonomy): Eukaryota > Metazoa > Arthropoda > Insecta > Lepidoptera > Hesperiidae > Agara > Agara belti. Next base: position 12,512 of record DWEM01000098.1, read on the forward strand.
TAGGTGGATAACCATCATAAACTAATTTATACACAGAATAAAATTAAAATAGATTTACCTATTGGCAAATTGTGTAAAATAAATAAGCTTACTATAATGCTATTATTATGTCACTAGTTAAGTAAGCAATATAAATATAAGGTAATACGATACAATTTGTTTTTGATTTATTTGTTCCTGCCTGCCTGTTTCACGTACTTTTACTTAAAGTTTTTAAAAAAAGAATGGTTTCCAAGATTCCCCCTATTTCCGACTTTGTATTAAAATCCCTCGTGTAGTTTTTAATGATCTGCGTGCAACCTGTAGATATCGTTGTCATAAATCAAGGCATTTACAAAAAAACCCATAAACTACAGATATAATTAGTATCAAAAATCGACCTATTTATTGGTTCACAAACAGTAGGTATAAAAGTCATCCTGAGGAGTAGGCACTTTTTGCTATATAATGACTGGGTGCTGGTGACTTGTTGAACTAGAAGCTTTAATGACAGGTTACTGTTAATATAACTGAACTGAAAGGTGACACTTAATAAAACACATGCTTCAGAATTTAATGACTTTATTAAGATTAATTTATTGCGCTCCGTTACATCGCGTGTTCTATTAAGATTCTCGTGCCGAGGGACATTACATTTACAACCAGCAATATATTTTTGTAGTGACGCCAGCCTTTGAAGTACGTCACAGAATAAATAAGATATGACTACCTTTTTTCTGGATATTACGGAAACGTGTAGTGCAGAAGAAATAGAATTATTCACTGTACATAAAAAAGAATCGTTACTCCAGTATACTCTAAGTATTAAACAGAACTGCATACTGGTACCCCTTCCTTGATAATGCCTTTAAATGTGACCGTTAGTGGCTACCATCAACTACTTCAGTCTTGAGCTTCAAGGCGAGTGCTCGACGCAACTGCATAGCGTCCGACGGCGGGTCCGGGGCGGATCCTTTGAGAACGGCGTGAGCGACTTTAGCTGAACGTGGCCTTGAGATGTTTTTGTTCGAGTTTTCGCCATCTGCTTAAACATTTACTTGTATATTTTGAAGATAGTGAATCTAATACAAATTACTGACCGCCTATATTTTAAATATCGTACCTCCAGAGTCCTGATTTTCATCAAGTCTCTTTTCGCGTACTTGTTTCTTTAGTGCCAACAGTTTATCTCGTTGCTGTTTTAAATACTCCTGACGAATGCGTATCTCCTCTTCGCTCACCTGAGGATTGTTTATGAGGAAAATAAACCCTATTATTTACTAATGCGGGTATAGACCCGCAGGTAATAGGGTTTATTTATATACATAAAAAATACCTGATTCACCAATTGGACCCTAAAGAACATTATAGATTTATCTGTTATAACATACATGCATACAGCCATGCCTTTTTCCCATAGAGGTAGTCAGAGGCGAAGCGATTTTCATCAGCTATGATCCTGACCTAACCAAATATATACTACAGCTGCAGTATGTAACTAAAAAATCCACAGCGCCGTGGTTGTGTCTCGGAATAAAATGATAATATTAAATAAATTAGATGGGATAGTTGCATAATCACTTCAACTTTCTTCGGTTGTTTTGCTTCGTTTTTCTTCTGTAATTCAATCATTTTCACTGTAGTCGGTTTTGTTTTCTCATCTTCCTTCTTTTCGAAGGTGTGTAGTCTCGAAAGAAGAGTTTGTTTTTCAGCGACAACCTCCTCTGGTGGGACAGTTATAACTTCATCCGTATTTTCAAAATTATCTAATTGCAATCTGAAAATACATAAATATCTTACGTGATACAGAAATTGTGCTCTTAAAAGAATGAATTAGAAGTGCTCTTACTTCTTTATTTCGGTCATAACGTCGTCATTGTCTGGCCAGTCAAAGCTGTCGTCGCTTTTTGAGGTTTTCAAAGCTTCTTGATCTGGAGAAAATAAATTGGGCATCGTGCCGTAGCGCTGTTCTATGAGTTCTAAAGCCTACCGATAAAATGCTGATTACCACTTGTTTTTAAATGTTTCTTACCAATCAAATAGTACGTTTCTTTCAGGCAAATAAGCACATATAAAAATTATGTAAATTATGTAAATAAATTATGTAAATTATGTAAATAAATTATGTAAATAATTTCTAATTGTAACCTGCAACTGCAGCTCGACATTTTTATGCGTCATCATTTTGACGAACATTTCATAATCATTGGCAGCCCAAATCTGTTCGAACAAACGCTTGTGGAAATACGAAGGCAGGCCCGCTAAGTCTCCAGCTGATAATTGACACGCTGCCTCAAACTGGTCAGCTGTTATGCCAATGTCGTCCATAAAAGAACCCAGCATTACGTCCACCTAAAATATTTTTAACGAAATACATTAAGCGCTAACATTAAATACAGTGAGATACATAAGAGAGAGAGTGAGATTGTGGAGTTTGTTAAAAAAAGTATAACCCGTTAAGAAGTGGTTCAGCAGAGTCGGTTCTGATTCCAAGCTGTCTGAACGATGGTAAATTTTTTTTGCGCTGGTATAGTTATATTTAAACTATGGTTGAATTTTACCAGAGGTCATCATAATTTAATCTCTAATTATGTGTTAAGATTTACGAACTAGTGTAAAAGTAGGTAGTATCGAGAAGCGCACCATTGCTTTAGTAGGTGCATTATTTCTTTCAGACGTAATAATAACTGCCTAAATTATACAAACCAGATTTCGGTATTCCTCGTGAATCTTTTTATACTCCGGTCTATCTAGAACTTCGCCATCGTCACTTGGCTCAAATGCTGAAAATAACTTTACATTATTGATCGGTTTTGTGAACTAATAAACTACTAAATATAAAAATAATTAATGGAGATTCTTACGCAGAGACTTTTCTTCGATAAACGTCTGTAGCGGTACATTCCAGACTGGGCCATGTAGAAAGCCAACCAGAGAGTCGAAAACCCATGCATTGCTGTCGAAGCTTTCCATTTACTTATATTTTGATTCCAATAATCACTGCACTACTTCGTATTCTCAAATGGCCTACTAATTGACTGGCTACAATTCAACCACCCTGACATTTAGAAATCTTTTATTTACTCTATTTGTTGCTGTGGTTACCGTTTCCAAACATTATCTTTAATTCCATTGTTCAAGGTTGCAACTAACCTGACACGATTACTCTAAAGTAGGTTTACATTGAACCTATCATTGAACATAGCTGAGTCTACTTACACAAAGAACAACCATGAATCTATTTATTATTCATCGCTGGATGTTAATGATTCAATTCCTTAACTTATATGTTGATAATAAGCAGGAGGGAATTTTTATGGTTTCATTTAAGCAATTTTGAATAGTGAAGCAATCTTTAAATCTTAAACACGGTCATTGAAGCCACGTAAGTAAGTGGTGAGAATTTAACATTGTGTTTGATCTTCTCAAGTCAGTTTTAGCCATATATATTGATCCTTTCTTTTGTATTTTCTGGTGTCGTTGGCAGAAGTCCTATGCGCCACCGCATCATTTTTGAAAAGAAAAATCTTTTTGACAGCTTTAACAATGACACCTATTTGAATGTTGTGGTGGTCCAACTTGTGGTCCACTAAAGTCCACTTCCAAAACATTTGTACTTGTACTATTATTTATTACAGATGTGAACATGCCGATATTTATTTTGAGATTGTGAACAAACATAAAGTTATCTTACATCTAAAATATTTAGTTCTAGTGACATGATGATGAACCATGAAAACGTGAACGGGGTTCCATTATTATTAAAGCTAGAATCCCGAAGTAGTTCACCAAAATCTTTGCTAGCGACAGTCTCATACAAAACGAATGTTAAAAGTAAGACATGGGCGATGCAATCTTTAGTTTTCGCAATATTCCTAAATATTTTAGCATTTTGCTTTGTGAGAATTTGTATAAGAAGCACGCTAATCATATTAATCGTATTTGCATTTATTATTTTCTTCTGGGTGACACACAGTGTTCAATCAGGTTGGTAATTATCATTTACAATTGTTTTGAAATAAAAAGTCGTTATTTACTTTTACTGCTTAACAGGTTAGAGGGGATAGGTTAGGGGGGAGTCAGCTATATTTCAGATTGAATTAGAAGAAGCAATTTTGAGGTTTAACTGGATCACTGCTACCTGAAGTCGTTGCTGTTTTCTTTCTAGCCTGTTTATAGTATTTTTTCAGAACTATTTGGCACTCATCAAGTAGGCAACTTGACAAATCTTCAGTAGCTATCAAGGACTGCCCATAGCCATGTGCATAAATGTAAATTTATTTGATAAAAATGTATTTGAGCAATAATTTCCATTAATCTTTTTATAATGTTGTAATTGGAAATTTCAGAGAGTGTACTAGTGATACCAACGGTAGGCATTCAGTTATCAGTAAAGTATGTAGTCGGACAAGAGGACCATTTTGTACCGTGGCCTAGTATAGATGATGTTATAATAAATGAAGTTATTAAGTTAGTAAGTATCTCTAGATATAGTTTACCATTTTTAAATTACCAAATGAAATTTGTAGAGCCAAGAAGTTGAACTGGGCTGGTTTAAAATGTAATCCAGCGTATTGCTTTAGTCTGCACTACAGCAGGGTATATAAGTCTGTTTCTGGGTTTTATTGATGATCATAATAATCATTATAATAACTGGGAAATTTGCTAATACACTTTATGTAGCCATGAACTATTACAAAATTTTGGCATTAGTGTCTTTTTAAACCCTTTTATTTTTCTGCTGGAGATGCGTCTCTTCTCATAGTGTGGAGGTTTTAAGCCATAGTCTACCACTGTGGCTGAATATTTACATCATACAAAAGTATAGACCTACAAACATTTTAGATAATATATAGAATATTATTTTTTTCTTAGAAGGTGAAAAATATTTACTATTAGTTTAAATTTTTCCAGAATAGAGTTCTATACTTCCTGACACTTTTAGTAAAAACAAATCAGCCAAATCAGGAAACCGAGGAAATTAAACTTATACCATTGTTTAAGGTAATCAGATGAAATTATAATTCTAGTATAATTTTGAATTATTTAGATTAGTCACTTTTCAAGGATATTTGTTTCTGAACTCAGACTTGTTTTTAGGTGAATATTTCACTCTCAATTATAATTCTTTATAATAACAAATTATTAATATCTACTATACTCATTCATAATTCAATGGAATTATTTGCAGTACACGAAACCAAGGCTAGTCATGCTAGAAAAAATTTACACGGAATTGCAAGCGTTATTGTCTGGGACATTGGTAGAGACGTCTGCATCAGGTTCTGGGGACAGAGCTAAATAAATTGTATATTCCTTGTATGCACTGGGTGTGCTTTACTGAATAATGTTTCCACCAGCGGGTCTGCTGGAAGTTATTTATGTATGGAATAAGTAGTGCCTGTGTACAATTGCTCAATGTCCACATTTCTTTGTCTTTACTGTGCATACATAAATTAAAAAAAACTTGTCGGTATATTTGAATGTGTTGTCTGCTTAACTGTTAGTTTAAGGTCAGAATAATTTTATTATAGTCATTAATAATGTTAAATTATTCAATTAAAATGTTTACAATAGATATTGTTTAACAATATTTCATTAAATAATAGTTAGATATAGAGATTTAGGATATATATTTGAATCTTTATGTTCAACTAATAGTAAATTAAATTAACCACTCTGCATTGCCTACATTTCAGTGACACCAACTCATAGCGACCAGTTCTAGGATTATATGAAATGTGTACCTTAATTTTATTTATGCAAATATAATTTAAGCAATCTTTAGGTATTTGTTGCAATGATGCATATCAGTGGAAGTGAATATTGCTTATTTTAATAATTAAGTCTGTACATTAATTTAGGTAAGCAATATTAAATTTAATAAACTGCATTTATAATTCGTTATAATTAAAAAATTTAAAATGTGTCTACATTGTTTTATTTGACCCCTAAAACAAACTGGAATCATACCAACTTCTGTTCTAGAAGTCTGGTTCATTGACTAATAGATCATCCACTTTATAACTTACAGTAGGTATAATAATAACAAGCCTGAACTAAGCTTCCGAAAGCCACTGCAGCTATTGTATTATGTATACCTACAAGCCTATAAATGAAAAGGTTATATTCAATGACTGATGAATGTAGACAAAGCAAGTCAGGTTTGTAAGGGCAGAGATATTTGGCACTCGGTGTTTTCTGCCTACCTCGTTAGGGACCTGGCGTGATGTACGTTGTTATATTCCAAAAATGAAAGACTAACAACGAAATGAAAGTCCATATGTTGATAATGACGATGATTCTAGTACAAAAGACAGTACAATATAAAAACGTAACATCACGTCTGTATTCCCCGAAGGGGTAGGCAGAGGAGTGTAGTACACCCCCACATAACATTATACATAATAAAATATGTATTAAACAACTTGCAAGAGAGACGAATACTAAACGACTTAGAAGGGATATGCGGTAGCCGAAGGGGTACACCCAGATTCCACGTTTTGGCAAACTTGAGTTAGAAGGATTGTTCTTAATTTTTTTGTACCAATTCCCAACAATAAACAATAAACTGTCACAATCACAATGACTAGTAAAGTGATTAGACTCTATGACAAAGGGTTTCCAGGAGGAAGTAATGATTAGAAAATACAGTACACTACTAAACAGTACAGTACTAAAGATACACAGATCGTTAAATTCCAATTTGTTCCTATTTCGATTGTGTAATTCAGCGAGCGATCCTACAACAGGAGCAACACGTTGATCTCCGTATCAATCCGTCGGCTCCGCGCTATTCCCGACTCGAAATTAACACGTTGCGTGTTCACGGCGACATGTCAGTAATTACACGGTCTCGGAACATGAATTAAAGTGCTTGTTGGTTCAGTAATTGTGGTGGTTAAGGTAAAATGTTTGGCGGGTCCGATAGAAGATTGGGTTGTACGAAAATTTATTATCAAGATTGTTAGAAAATAGAAATCGTGACATGTTGATTACGGGATATTAACCATTAATGTACAAAGTCGTCAAAAAAGTACTTGTAGGATAAGTTAATTTATAAATAGGTTTTAATAGAAAAACTATTCATCGAAATATCTAAGCGTCGGTTATATCGCAATATAAGTCGACAATTACGGTATAATACTGGACTGAAACCTCATTATCGGATGATACCCATATATCACACAGTAGCATTATAAAAGGATTGAAGATGATGTTAAAATTTGATAAACATATCAGATTTGCCGGGTTTCCAATTTGAAGCCAATAATGTGATATACTGTAGATACCTGTCGTTATATACTAAAGTTACGTCTCTTTTTGGAAACGAAACGAGTTTGCTTATATTAAAATATAGAAAAATGTTTGTAAATCTTGATATGCGTTAAAATTGTGATATTAAATTCTAAGCATGAATATGTATATTTTAATCTAAAATATATTTTGGTCGCCGCATATTATGCAGCCAGTATATGCAGTTCTATCTTTTAACAATATCGTAGTGCTCCGAACAATATTTGTTCACAATTTGAATGTGTTTTATTAGATACACGGTTACAGTAGGTACCTACCTGTTATAAGTTAAATTTCTTAACCTATTTTTTTGCATGTTTTGTCATAAATTATATTTGGGAAGCTGAGGTTTCGCTAAGTCGTTGCTAGTCTGTATTGAAGTTAGTGCTTTAGTAACGGTTATTGTTGGACAGTTTGGTAATAGATTAAGAGAATAATGCGATTTATAAGCAATTACGTACTAATTTATGGCAAATAGTTATGGATTTAATTGGCTATAAATTAATAGGTAACGGAGCGGTAATGTTAATTAGGCACGTTTATTGTAAGACCATTTCCAGTTTGTATTGTTAACGAAATTTAAACTTTACATGCGAAATGTATTAACCTGCCTACATAATATAATATTAGGTAAACTTTTCTAATCGATAAAGAAAAGGTGTATCAAATATTATAAAAATTATGCTATTTAACTTAACATTTTACAGCACAGCAAATTATATTAGTTATATATTAGAAAACAAAAGTTATTTCATAATTAGGTAGCATTGTTACGTAAAAATATATTTCCAAACAGACAGCGATTAGAGCTATGAATGATGAGATTATTCGTTTTGAGTTTTAGTGCCAGTATGTATCGTTTTATTTCTGTGCGCGCATGATATCTGTAACAAAGGAATTTTTAGTGTTGGGACATAATAACAATAACATATTTCCAGCCATAGATGTACCAGGGGTACAAATCTCATGCCAAGCCCACTTCCTCCGCTCTCTGCCTTATTTATGCCATGAGCGCGTGAAGTAGAACACAATGATGTTAACTGGTATCAAATGGTTGCCATCTATTACAAATGCGGAAATTTGAAAGACCAGGGCTTAGTGAGTGTATTCATTTATTCAATATTTAACGTCTTTACGCGCTATCGTAAATACACTAGACGATACCAATCTCTCTTTTCAGGATACAAGTAAACATGTCAATAATGTAATTGTTCTTCGAATGTCCGATTGTAGTTTAGATGCGTTAGCCTTGCATTTATATAAACACAGGGTCTTTTTGAAAAGGTCCGCCCTTGTGGTAGGTATTAGCATATAAATTGCGTGTGAGGAGACAGGGCAATCAATCACGCTACAGTAAATCGGCAATGCTTAGGTATTTCTTTAATATTGTTTGTATGGACGTCGAAATGAAAATCGTTTTTCTATTTTCGTGAAAGCCAGCAAGTATTTATTTATTGCCTTAAGCACATATAAAGCTTCATTTTCGTTCTTGGAAGTGCTATCATCCCTATAATCCACCTTCAATTAAATTGCTGTTAATGGTAATGAAAATTCAGAAATTTTCTATTAAAGAATGCTTGCACTATCTATTTTAATGTAATCTTTCTTCAAATTATGGCCACGGGCAAGCGGGGGGCAACGGGGTGCACGTGCACCTCTCCCCGTCATGAAATTTAAGTCTATAAATATTCATTTTAATATAAATATTAATTAAGATCCATTTTTGAAGTGAAAACTTGTATACCGTTACATGACTTTGGTCACTTAAGTATATTGTAATTAGAGAAACGTATGCTATCTATATGACGATTAACTCAAAAACTACTGAACCGATTTTAAAACATTCTTTCACCTTTAACAAGTTACATTATCCCCGAGTAACATAGCCTATTTATTGATATGGGTAAAACATGTAAACGTTGAATTATATATGACTTTTTATGTTTAGTAGTATTTTTCCTTATGTTTATTAGTTAATTGTAGGTAGAGTAGAGGTATATGAACCTATATGAACCTGTCTGAAAATAACCACGCGCCAAATAGTTTAATTCGTGTTTCATTTCGTACGTTATTATTCATATACATTTGATCCCGCAATTTCCAACTGCAAACCTGGCGACAACAGCATTCGAACATCTTTTCTTATGAGATAATAAAACCTCTCTTATCTGTCAACGCCTCGCTGGTTCTAATAAACAAAATAAATGTGTGGGCTTTGAGGAATATTGTCCTTGTTCAGGTATCATGCCGCCATGGAACGCTGTTTCTTGGTGCTTGAATGAGATTGAAAAATATACGCCGTAATTATGCATTAGTGAATATCCATTATCAATAGGTGTTAGGAGATAGTCAAGCGTTTATAGTTTGGTATTGGCGCTTTAGCCGATATTTCAAGTTCAGTAATAGCGAGTTCCTACAATTAGTAAGCGGGTTGCCGTTTTAGTTCGTAATTTTTTGAAGGACTTAGGATATAATTTTATGAAGAGTATATTTATTGTATAAAATATACAAACTTGATCTTTACAAAAGGTTAAGAGTTAAATTTGTATTTTTTCCTTTGCAGTCGCTGATCCTTTCACTAACAGTTGGAGAACTTTGTTTAAGCAAATATTTCATTATAAAGGAAAGACACGCTAATTAGTGTAGATTTTTTTCTCATTATTCAACTAACTAACGAGCATAGACATAACTTTTAGGCGCTTGTTGCTGCCAATAATCATATTCGTAGTATATATTGAAGTACAAAAAAAATTAAGTCATAAAAGCTCTGTGTTTTTTGTGATATTTTTTATATGTAAATGTAGTATATTATACTGTTATTTAAAACGTTTAAAGTTTGCAATGTGATATTGTTAACGATTATAATCCGTTGGTAGTAAGTAGGTTAAGTAGAAATACATTAAGTAAGTAATTGGAGCGTTCCAGTGATGCGACAGTGTGCGTTTTCCGAACCGATTGCCGTCAAATGAATTCAACTACTTAATTAGATTCGGGTGCCTGTAGGTACAGTTTCGACAGAATTCGACAGTCAGTACCACGGATCTCTTGTATTTTCACGCATTCGCGGAATTTAGGTGCATTGTGGACACGAATTGGCGCTATGAACCGTTTGATGATTGTCAAGTGTTCATATTAGGAATTATTGTGAATATGAGACATTAGAATTGTTATTGTGCTCTTGACTGTGTTTCAACCTGTTGATATATAATATTCAAAAGATTTGTGTATGTCTCGTAGTACATATCAGTAAAAAAACATTGTACCTATTTCATTTTAAAACATTGTCAACTGTTTTTAAACGAGGTTAGAAACAGCTCTCTTACTTGGAACGAAAACGTGTAAACTAAAAAGTTGTATGGATTTTTTAAAATTAAAAGTACTTAGGAGTGACTGACAGGAACTTACACTTATAGGAAATCGGTTTAGGAATAAAAATATTATTATTTTACCATACTTTATACAAGGATCCATAAGGAGCGTACACATTTATTATATTTATGAACACCAGCACGGCGTCGAGTGATAAGAGCTTTTATTATAAGCACTCGTAAGAAAATATGCTTAAATGGTGAAACAAACGATAAAATTTTGCTGACACCAGCTTTTAAGTCGGAAAGCATGAGATAACATTGAAATATATATTGTAAATCTTTTCCCGTATTTACGGTAACACCAATTAAAATTTGTCCTAACCGTTTAATAAAATCTTTCCTCTACGAACTCCAGATATTCATTTTTATTTCTTCCTGTTTTAAGATACTCGTAGATATACCTATTGATTGCTATGAGAAGATCATTTGTTAGAGAATTATGTACATACTATTACTGCTTAAGTACTGTTGCGTGTGTCTTTTTGATGTAGGTAGGTACGGACTCTGCTGTTTTTTATATAGTAAAATAGCATAGCAAATAGCATTTGACTACGAGCTTATCTAAAAGTAAGTGAGGTGCAGTCTAGGATGGAGACTACTAGCCTAGAGATGTCTGTTCATCCTTGTTTTGAATAATTTGTGATTAAATTTATAATGTGCAATTCCTTAAAATAGCGTCAAGTTTGGTAAGATTACGCTAAACATCGAAGAAGTAAGTAATGCCGATATGCTGACGCTTGATTGATGGCGTTGTCTCCATACACACAATCTATATGCTAATACCGCGGAGCCGGGCCTTTTTAAAGATGCTTCGTATTATGTAAATGCACGGCCGACTCACCTAATCCGCGATCGGGCGTTACCAAGATTGTCATCGTGTTTCCCTTTATCCTGAAAAGTAGGAATTTACTCGTCGACGGAGATTATTACGTTTGCGGCAGATTTCGCGAATGAGAATGTGACAAATCGTTAGGAATTTCCACGTACCCGTACAATTGTGTTGTAAGATTGCAATGGATTTGGAATTCGCGAAGTTTTTTTGCAGTTAAAATTTACGGATGGATAGGTTATGGAACAACAAGGTAACAGCACGGCGAGTAAAAACTATACTATTTGGCGTAAAACACTAAAGGACTACAGGAATTAATTTTTGACTAGTCGCGAATATAACTTCAATTCTATTTGCGATTGGATTCAAATACCAACGTGTTGTATAAATCACATGACATCAGATTGGACACGATTATTATTAAGATTGTTGTTTATGTTCAATTATTCTTGAATATACATACAAAACGCAATTGTTCTTTAATATATAAAATCTTTATGTGCAATTGCATCTGCTTTATACCTATTTTTAACCATAACGTGTGCACTAAAGTCAACCGAAACTGCATTGCGACCAACAAAGCGTCGTAAAAGCACAGTAAAATCATTATCCAACTGTTGTAACAATCAGATATAAAGACACGTTAGAAAAGTTTGCTGGCGTTCCCAACTTTCCTCCCTCGGGTTACTTCTTTGACAGTTCGCTTTAAGACCTTATAAATAGTGCTCCCGAAGGAGGTAATTTTAGAAATACTAAGAGTTTTTCATGATTGTAAAAGGTCCTCATGGATTGGACCGGAAGGAAAAGTAAACGAACATCAATGGTTGGTTTTGCTTTTTTAAAGAGGTATTTAAGGTAGTGAAAATGAAACAATTGTAATAATAACAATTCCATTATGTTTTATATTGTAGGTAGGTAATCTTTATATCATTACTCGTATTTATATTGTCGTCAAATATAACGAATCTGTGCAACGTTTAAAATACATACTCGTATTATATGTCAATAACATCAATGTTGCTTTTGCATTAACGAAATTATAGCCTTATTATGTACTTTAAACAATATGTTTTGTTTTTGTATTTCACCTACTTGTATATATTCAGGTATATATCATCCACATATCTATGAATATATTCAATAATTTTTTATAAAACGAATTTCATTAGTAATTAATGAGGTGTGAATATTTTTTATGTGAGTTATCATTACACAGTTATTTTCCTACTTCCATTAGAACGTTATTCTTAGTCAACATTGTTCTGACTTTATCACTCTTAGTCAACATAGTATTGATGAATTTCCAGGAACAAAAATAAATTTACATGGACTGATGAATATTTTATACTTAAACATCCAGCATCAACAACTGTATTCCCCTAAGAAATTAGGGACTTCAGTATTTATATTGTTTTTTCTGTGGTTCATTTCGCGGGTATGCTTCATGATGACTGCTCTGAGGAATGCTGTTCCACATTGTTGAAATTATTACCAAACATCGTGAGGAAACCAGCACACAGCACACTTTAAGGATGTTATAAAGTACATAATATTTTCTGAGGTGTGTAGTCTACCAATCCTCATTTGTCTAGCGTAGGTAGACTATGGCCTATAACCCTCTCACTATGAGAGAAGACACGGTCCAGCAAGTGGACCAATAAAAGGCTAGAAAAAAAACCATTTTCAATCGTTGAGTAAAAAATATACAAATTCAAATTGTTTTATTCATTACTAGCTTTTGCCTGCGACTTCGTCCGCGTGGAATAGTGACTTTGGGCAGCAT
>DWEM01000099.1:0-25707 GCA_018245935.1 Agara belti belti
ATGGCGGCGATGGGCGAGCAGAACATCGACTTCGTGGCGCTGCAGCGCGAGTACAGCCGCGCGCTGGAGCAGCTGGGCGGGCCCGCGCGCGCGCTCGACCTGCCGCCCTCGCCCGCCGCGCTCTGCTGCCGACACTACTTCAAGAGGTTGCGCCTCACGCTGCACTGAGCGCCCGCCCCCTCGCCCCCTCGCCCCCTCGCCCGCGCATGCCGCGCGCGCTCGAGACGATTAGGGCGTGATCCTTATCAGTTCACAGTCGGTTAACACGAACCGTGAGCCTATTCACTAGCCTATGGCTGTCATCTTATGCGGCAGAATTTGTGTAAATTACATTTGCACACAATCGCAAGACTCGGCCCGTTGCAGTCTCGTGCAACGTTATCGTCAACTTAGAAATATAAATATTTGAGCTTGATCGGTTTAGGTTCGGTACTTCGGCTGTGTGGCCTTAACGTAAACTTATATTTATGCTAATCCCCAATCCCATCACTCTGTTAACAGCTCAGACCGATTGATGCAGATGCAGTTTTTGGGAATTTTAATCACTAAAACTTATATTATATGCAGTTATTCTACATCACTGATAGAAAAGTTGGTAATTATGTTTTATGACAATTGTATGTAAAATGATATAGAGTGTTATGTACCGGGTAGATGCCCGTAATGGCTCCATATTCATTAAGTTGTTACAGGTTCTTTTTAATTTTATCTCTCGAAAGAATAACAATTTAACTACAGTACCCATTATAAATTATTCTTAGTAGAACTATTAGGGTAACTTCTCATATTTATAATGTATCAGTTTGTTGTCGAAACGGCATGAATAAAATAACCTCTTATTATTTACTAGTTGCATCACGCGATTTCACTCACGTCGAGCTTTTTCTTAATATTTTCGATTATTGAACCGAAGGCGTTACGTGTAACATTTTATTATTGCCTGATAAATTATGCAAAACTTATTGCATATTTTCAAGTAAATGTGTCTTTCGGCCACTGGACACCATCGGAGCGAGCTCGATACAGTTCGATGGTGGTGCTCGATCGCCGGTTCTAATGATATAAATTTCAGTAACCGATAGGCTTCCCACCGTCGGAGGTTACTCTCGTGTTCGCATTAGATTTATATACGCTCTAGAACCGACGTGCATTCGCAATTAGCAATTTCACAAAGTTATAATGCCGTCCGTTTTGTTTTTATATCAAAAATTGAATTACATGTTAATATTTGATATTTAACGAATCGTCTTATCGTCTCTCCCGTCCTTATTCGGGAACAACGTTTTTATCTCATACGTACAATAAATAAAAGTGATACAAAATATGTCATTCTAATTTTCATAAATCGTTGTAGCAAAAATAATTGTAAAAGAAAAAAATATTTATGACTCGTGTGCATGCATCTAAGTGCCGCGTGGTAAATGGCCTATGTCTTAATAATAAAATGCCCCAATTATAATTAATTGTTGTGTATGTGAAAAGTAAATTGGTGTTTTGGTGGCAATAGCTTGAGTATGTCAATTTTCGGTGTTCCTTTTATGGTGTAAGTCTATTCTGTAAATTAATATCCATCATCCAGTCTAAACACCTTCCCATCCACTGAAATATGCTTACACGAGATAGTAATAGTCTTACTATTATTTCCGTTTTCATTTTAATACCTTTGAAGAAATATTTTTTTTTCTACCTAATGGGTTCGGTATCTGTGCTTGTGGCGATACTGGTCCATAATATGACTAAAGTATCTCTCGACTGTAATGTTTTGCAACGAGTACCAATACCGATAAAGACAACAAAAAAATGCACGTTTTAAAAAGTTGTGTGTAATATTAATTTGGTCGCGTCTGCGGCCGACGTAATAGTTTGGCATATCCATTAGTCGATTAGGATTGCGGGTGCTAACGCTAAGTATTGGAATGTGACCCTAACGATTCGATTGTACATAAATACATTGTATAGAATAGGATTAGGGTTGCGTCGAGGCGATTGGAATCGAATTGTGCATATTTATGTGATTTTTGTAATGTAGCTATTCGTAAACGAATACATATTGGTTTTGCGTTAGTCGTGTGTACACTTGAACGATTCAAAATGTAACATGCACAATATAATGACTTAATACATTCCAATAAATAGAAATGTATATTTATTTATTGTTTGTTACAGTTATTACAGTTGTGCATGCATATAAGGAGTATTATTCTATAATAAGAGAAATCAATTTATTTCTTCTTTGTATTGTATTATTTAGAATATTCCAAAATCGATAATAACGCGCTAAAGTTCTAAAATGAATATACACAACTGCCAAATAAGAATAATCAAAAGTATTGAATGATGTGTCAACATTCATATTATTTACAAGTGTGATGAAAATTTAATTAATACTGGCTGCTATACCATTTATTAAATAATATTTTCTATATTATTTTTATTTATCACCATAAACAGTAACGATTAAAATGATATATAGGGCCTAATATATAGAAAACCGTGTAGCAAATATTGTCCTTATAAAAGACTTTCGTATTTGCCAACGTTGTTTATTACATACGTTTATATTTATATTGTTCTTTATATATGTATATGTATCATATAATTATCATTACCATCTTGGTAACATAGGACTAGACTCGTAAAGCCGAATGTATCATTACGTTAAAAACAAAAAAGGAATGCATTGAAAAATGTTTGACACAGTAAAATAAGCAGTATAGCTTTACCTCTGGCCTATATGTACCTATGGGGAAAATAATTTCGTTTTGTGTATATAGACATTTAGCTTTGTGAGACTGGCTCGGGATCTCAACACGGTGAACTTTAATGAGTACATTTATCAAAAGCCATATTTAGCATACCACTGTCATAACCCCCATGTGTGTCATCGTTATACATGAAACAATACTCACGTCACTAACATCAGAATAAAAATGCGTAATGTTTATCAATATTGCATTATTTAATGCAATGCAATAATATTATTTATTAAATGTAGTTTTAGAACCAATGGAATGACGTAAGTAATAAAAACTATATTATATGTATAATATGTAACATGGACAGAAGTGTAATAATATTGCGGTATAAAAACAATGTGAAGTCGGCAAGTAACCTTTTCTATTTTCTAAAAAACTACTTGTTATTACTTTTCTTAATAGATTATCATGTTATATCCATTTATAAACTCTGAATAATATCCGAACTGTATATTTGGCATTAAATATTAATTATTCAATTCGAGACAGATATATTACACATGTATTAGTGATAGTCGAAATGTAATGTTTATTTTTGCCATAGTGATCAGTAAAGCCATATTTTATGTTCCATGTGAAATGTATAGTGTTGATAGTCGCTGAAATGTATTTTTGTAACGATATATTAAATACTAATTATTGTTTATCAAAAAATGATCAAAGTTTGGTTTTTAAAATTAATATACATCAAGATATGTTGAATAAAAGACATGCAATAATTTTTCAATGTAAAATTGTGAATTATATTCGAATGTTATTATTATATTGGTTTGAAATAAATATAATTTTATTGTAATGGACAAGTATAATGAAATGCATATAATTTTTTATAAAATAAAAAACAAGGCTTCGATTAAATTGTTTTATTTATTACACATACCTACATGGTTATTTAGTATTATTTGTCATTCCTAGAACTCTGTACAAAAATCTGCCATCATCATCATAAAAGCAATCATTTACTTTGTACGTTGCACCTTTTTTAAATGCTTTCTTGGGAATTCTGATCCTGTCTGGATAATTGTCACCAGAAAAAACTTTACTATCACTCTCTTTGTATTCTGTTAATTCTGATTTTTTACTTCTTTCTGTATCACTGGATAATTCGGTTTCTTTACTCATATTTTTATCTGCAATTTGCAAAGTGGGATACACAGAGACTGTGCTTAACATAATCTTATCAGGTAAATTGAGCTCAGTACCACTCGCTAAACGCTTTTTAATATTCATTGTTAGCTGGTCTAATGTCATCCGTTTATGATCTTTCTTAACATTTCTCTCATCTTCCAAAGTATTTTCACTGCTGTAAGTTTGCTCAGATATGTTTTCGCTTTCCTTAGCACATCTCCGAATAATTCTCTCAAACTCTCCAAGTTTTTCTTCTTGAGTCAAATCATCCTTGATTGATTTTCTATTCAGTGGAGGTACTGTTCTTTCTGAAAATTTCAGAAAGTGGTCTCTTAAATTATGCGGTATATCAAGTGTGCCTTCCTTGAGCTGTTTCCAGTTTCTCACAGCTGATGCATCGTGACGTGATATGCGCTCTTCGGATGCAGGTTTCCACGGGAACTTGAGTAGTTTCTGTAAAGTTTATTTCATTTAATGTTGTATTACCTAATCTCTTATGACACAATGTAAAAAATTATAAAATAAGGCATAGCAAAATAATCTAATATAGAAATAAAATTTATTATTTGCAAATGCAATATTGAAGTGAACAACAAAATACCTTTACAACAGGTGCTGTGACAGGGAAGCTTTCAGCAAATTTTTCTGGTGTCCATTCATCTGGATGAGTTGTGGCAAGATAGCGGATCTGCTCTTTTTCACTCCAAGTCAGAAGATTTGGAAAGTTCTCCTTAAAGTATTTTTCTTTGACTATTTGTCGGCTTAGCTCATGTTTCCCAATTAGTGTTTCCTTTATGTGCTCGTTATATGCTTGTCCAACCTTAAATAAAATAGGATATTTGAATATAGCTATATAATAATTATACTACATATGTCATATTTAAATAATACAATGTATCATAACAATCTGTTGTATTTTCTGCTAAATTCTTCAAACCATGTATATTGTAGATATTTAGCAACAATCACCAATAAAAATAGAAAACATGATGATGTTATTGTTGATGAAGTAATGTTGATATTGTTAACATTACTTTCTATACCAAACTTATTTTATTGTTTCAAGTAATACCTATAAACATAAAATACATTTTCAAAGGTCTACATCTGCTCAAATTGTAGTTAGGTGAGGCCACCGCAAAAGCTTACTTTTGTCTACTAATGTCTTAACATTGGTTAACCAGCTTACCACCCGTCAGGTTTAAAATGTGAATGTAAGCACCTATGGACCTTATTTTTGACATAGTTTTCCTACATAATAATATCAGAGACATGCAGGGATAATTTTGTACTAAATATATTTTGCTTATAATTTTACCCAGTGTTAGGAACAATATTCCATTGGAATATTGCTATTGCTTTGTAAAGCAAAGTATGCTTTAGCAAATGTGTCACACTAGTCAAGATGCCCAGCTTCTAGCACGCTAAGCCTGTTTTATTTTCCATATGAATAGGTTTCAAAATAGTAACTATTCAAACATAGATGTCAAAAAATAAAAACTAGGGCAATAATTTGAACACTTACATTATCAAAGTTACTTTCCGATTGCTCAATGAATTCTTCAGCGTCATTATTCTCGATTTGTAATCCATCCTCCTGAAAAGCCTGAAATCTTTTGTCCAAGCCGGGGTTCGGGCCTATGTTCATCTTCCACCCTCGCAAATTCCTAATAACAACTTTGTCACAAACATAGTACAGCCTACTTAATTTTAAACCAAACATATTGCTCAACAATGATTATCAGCTTAGAGTGTAAAATATAAAATCCAACCTCAATATTTTATTTAAGGCATGTAAAGCACTGCTTTGTTAATGCTGGCTGAGAACTTCTATACGCATAACCATAAAGTTAGTATTGGTATTAGTAGGAATTTGACAGGTGTTTGTGCTGTGACTGATGGATGTCAAAACAAATGCAAAAAATTTTTTTTATACAGATATATATAATACCCATACGTGCTAATCATATAGTGCCAAGCACCATTTAAATACCATTATATATATTCTACTTTATTTTGATATCGATATCTTTACACTTTTGTCCGTTCCTATTGACTATGAACCACTTTAAATAGCTTATTGGAGATAAAAGTTAAATAGTTACCCACGATTGTCAGAAAGGTGCCTCTAGATCTATTCGTTAACATTGGCATATAGCGATATTAGATAGGTCACAAGATGTGTTCATCCGAATGAAACCAATGATCAAAATTCTTCTGTATACATTATCTGATAAGCGATTAGATCTGAAGGCTCAAAATATACTTTTAGCCATGCCTAGCCATTCCAATTGGACGTTTTGAGATAAAAATTAATATGGATCCGATACGCAATGATATCCTGCGATCAATATTTTCAAATTTTATTGTGACTTAAAGATTTTAAAGGGACTTAAATATAGCGATTTGTTCCGTTTTACAAGTTAAATGTATTATCTAATATTTGACAGTGTGTATCTGCACATATGTGAAGGAAGCAGTCTCATTTATTTTTTATTGTAAATGACATCGAGAATTTAACATTTAGTTAAGTATACCAATGGATACAGCTTGAACTTTATGCTAGGTAATGAGAGAATTTATTTTGTTTTAATTGCTGGTGTCTATTTCTTTTTCATGCAGGTATTATTAGCTTTTGACTGTAAACTTATTAACATAAATATGCATAATTGTAAGTCAAAGCTCGAAATTATAAAACCAGAAAACAAACAAACTGAATAAATTCAGAAGTTCAACACTTAGCGCCCGTACTGCTGCTTGTATAACTTACTAGCCGCGTAACAATATCAAATCGAATGTTTAGTCGGTCAGTTTACGGTTGAGGATCGCGAAGAGCGCGCGCCTTTCGAATTTAAAATCGCGGTAGTATTGGCGAATACTGCATATAATAGCCCACAATCGTATTAATATAATTTACGTACGAGTAGCAGAATTTTTGTCAGTGTTTATCTGAAATAAAAGCCCAGTAAGTGCCGTTTTCATTTAAAATGCAATGCAATTTTTATTGTAATATTTAAGAAAACATGGTAGTTTTAAATTGTGTTCTATCGAGAAACATAATAATCCCTAATTTATTGAAGGATTTTTCTTTTTTCTCGTTTGCTACGGAGATTTTTTTCATTTCACTAAAGATGATCTCAAAATACTAGATAAACGAATATTACACTAAACACAAACATAAAATTATACAAATAATCAAACCATGGACAATCGAACTAAAACAATACAAAGGAAACGGAAATTGCGACGCAAGAGACGAATAAAAAATACCGTATTGTTCTTGTTTCACAATTTTGTCGTGTTAGGTTGCAGTTTACTACTTTATATTATGACTTACTCAATGCAATGATATTGAAATATCCTTGTTATTACATAACGCGCATATAACATTTATAAAGTAAAACTTAGGAATTTGACATCTAAATTAAAGTAAACGATTGAATTCCTTTACTGTATTATTGATAGTCTGGTTCGATAAAATATTTTAAGAATAGTAACAGGATATAGAATATTCACTACCAATTAAATAGCAACCATTTTCTTTTTTTTTTCATTTTATCAACGTTGATATGTACGCAACTCTAAACACGTAGAGAAAGTTTTTTCTATATGAAAATGAAAGCTCCTGCCTGGTTAGCAATCATACACTATTAAAATACTAAACAGATGAATCGCACATACTACAAGATGGAACGATTTTTTTTATATCATTAGCAATCCATTTCATGAAGTTTTATTAGCGAATAAGCGACTTATCTTTTAATTTTCGGGACTTTCTAAACCCGGGATAGTCATCCGGTTCACGATATGACATGGGACTCTTCAAAAAAGGCGCAAAAAGAACTCTTCTCCAAAGTCCGCAGCGTACTGGTGACTCCTTGGATGTTGCAAGTGTCCATAGGTGATGGTTATCACTTGCCATTAGGTGGCGCGTCTGCCTGTTTCCTGGGCTGAACTATAAAAAAAATACAATAATTATTTAATTAACGGAGATCACTTTGTAAAACTGTACTGTTCCATTTTGCCATGTCCCATTTCCATTATAGTTACATGACGTTACACTTTATTATTACCTCGCGTTATAAATGACCTATGCTATATCATAAACTCGTAGAGTAAGTATTCTATTATATACTTTGTATCATGGTTGTCTTAATACTATGTAAACCTACACTAAAGCTACACCATAACTCAAGAGTTATAGTCGGAATATAAATATTTTCCAATATATAATTATGATATACTACATGGTTAAGTATACTCCGAAACTGCTCCAATTGTGGAAGAGACCCGTGCCCAGCAGTGGGACGAGCAACTGGTTGCAACCAGAGATTAACATTCGATAATACAAAGAAGTCAATTACTAATAGAATTGAATTACCTAAACACTGTGAGTATGATACTACGTACGAGTGTTAGGCAGGATCGTCGTCATGATTTAATGTTGTATTTAAAATCCGATTCACGTGTAACTCCAAAACGTGATATGCCTGAGGCATGTGAAATGTTGGATCAAGCTGCCGCGTTTACCTTGACTCCGTTGAGTCTGCGTTGCGATAATTTTCGACCAGTTGTAGATTCGACCGATTAAGTGTCGGCGTAAAGTTAACATAAATGTACTGTAACAGCGCGAAATCTTACGATATCGTATTAAGTATATTATGTTACCTAATTTCTATTCATACTATAACAAACACTACACTTACCCAAGCAAAATGTGCATTTCTAATCAAATTAGTTAGACAAACTTCTTTCGCCTCTTCTACTTTCACCGAATTCCTCCTTCATGCTTTTCTATCTACTGAAGCACTTACATCTAGGTCTTATTTTTACTGTACCATTTCACACTTGTGTTACCTATAAATCTGTTTCGTAATTATAGTATCATTAGCTCTTTCTATATGGCAAAACAATTCAAAACCATCAGTGCTCTTCAAGCTGCCCTATTAGGGGTCGGCTGTAAATGTCCGTGGACGGCAGTCAATGGGCAGTCACTGGTAATACTCGATTGCTACTCTTTTCACATAGCACAAAAACTAAAAATTTGATCACTATCCAACGGTATCAGTTAACAGTTATTCTCACGACATACACGCCATCTGTTGCTCAACTTTATATCTACATACTGTAGTACCTACCTACTACTTGCCACCGACCGTCTTAAGCTCAAAAACTGTGCACATAACGACCTACATTATGCATTATGTGTATAATATTATCAACATTTTTATTGGTAATTCTACATGTAAAATAAACATCTAGTAAAAAATAAAGCCAAATATTTTTTTTACCTAAATTAACTTGACTTTATGTAAGTTATTAAACATCTTAGGTGTTCCCTTGATTAATCTTGGGTTTTCATGACCTTGTCAAAAGTTTTTGTAAAAATATTTGTTTAACCTTCAGAAACTTAGTTCTTGTTTCCTGATTTTTTGTTTAATTCAAATATACAGACAAAAATTATTATGTCTATATTTATATAGATGCGAGATTTATATAGGATAGGATGTATATAGGTATGCACTGCGGGTCACATAATCACGGTCAAGAGGAAGATCCACTTTGTCTCATGCCCGAGTAATACTTATGTTCCCGTTGAAGGCTAATATATTATTGTGCATTGTAAAAATAACTTGTATATTTAGTATTGCAATAGCAGTGCAGTTGCAATGTTATTATTACTATATTATGATTCTTGCCATCGCCATTAGAATGCAATTTATTTTTATTTATATAGCAATATAATAATAACATGAGTATAAATCTTGCATACATAAAATCGTTATTAACAATATTTAAGAATAAGTTACATTTCATATCCATACTTCCATACTAATATTATAAAAGCGAAAGTAACTCTGTCTGTCTGTCTGTCTGTGGTTTTTCTCTCTTTCAATTAAATAGATTTGTAAATAATCAATTAATTAATTGTGGAGCAACATATAGGCTACTTTTCATCCTAGAATTCCCGCAGGGTCGTTATTTACGCGGGAAAAGCTTTGTGACACATTGAATTCCACGCGAGCGGAACTGCTGGCAATGCTAGTATTTAATATAAAAATCATGTGTCACGATGTTCGTTAGCGCAAAGTATAGGTATACACATACATATAATAAATAAAATTCTAATGCGTCAGACAGAACCGCTTTTTCGATTTACGTAGGTGTTTTTTGTGTTAATTCGTAATATCAGAATTTATGAATATAACATGTTTTGATTACGAACGAATGATATAAATAGAACATCATTAATAATAACACGTAGCGGCGGAATATAATAATTGAATGATGGCCCATATTTTTTTTTTAAATTAACATGGTAGGTATTAACCAAACTATCTGATCGCATTTAGTTTTGTTGCGTTCATGCAAATAAATGTAATTTCACCGAGCAACTTCCTGGGGTTCCTGGCTGGACGGTTACAGCTTCCACTCTAGCTCCCCGCAACCGCGAATATCTTCTTTTAGTCGCCTCTTACGACAGGCAGGAGTTACTGTAGTAGGAAACAGTTGTCAAATGTAAGAAAATAATGTTTAGAATACAAAAATGTGTTCAAGGATTATGGTCAAACAAAATATTTTAATGGTTCACGTTTTTAATCGTAATATGTACATAAGTGGTTCATTAATAGAGCTGAGAGAATGGTTACCATTAATGTCCAGTATATATATAAATATGAAGCAGCAAAGAAACGGCTGAAAAACAATCTTACGGTAACAGTTACCTCTTTAAAAATTTCAATAGTAATTTAGTAACTAAGATTTTAAAGTATCTAGTAGTAGTATTGTTATAGTAGTAGTAGTGTATATTATAAATCCTATAGGAAGAAGCGATGAATATGTAATAAAGAGAAATCAGACGAGAACACCAATTTTTGTAGGTAGAAGTGACTCTACAAATGTCAAAATCTATTGCAACAGCTATAATAGGCACGTTATTATGTAGTTTTAGCTACATACCACACGTGCGTTCGTAACACGCAATTATATAGATACAAGTTTGCGTGTGAACTTGCATCAATTAAATTCTAGGATAATTATTGCACGCGCATTGCAATACATCCATTGAACAATTTACGCAGTTGTTGAAACTAAATGTTACCTATTTATTTATTAGTCAAATAATTTAATTATAATTTATATCTGTCGTCATTCGATTGTCACAAGTATTTCCCCATTTTCGTATTTATGTTACATTTTCCCGTCAAGCGAACTAAATTAATTTTAAATATATTTGATATAATCCTTAAAGCCTGAGAAAAGCCGGTGGCTACTTAGGATGAGAACCAATAAAAATGGGGGTTGGTAATTGTCATAAATCAATCGCTAGTGATTTGGGATCGCTAAAGAATTCAATAGTTCTATTTTGTAAATTCACGGCATATTAAGTATATGTTTCCATGAAATCGATTCAAAAAAGTTATTTGTATCACAAACAAGCAAATCACCTATTTATTTAATAGCTTTAGTTCCACCTACTTAGTGTTCACGTGAATATGACATATTGACACTAACGCTAATGCTCTATATAAACTTCTCTTCTTTCAGCACCATGCCAGACCAAGAAACGGAATTAAAAAACGAACTCGTGCCAATCAAGCAATGGTTAAATAGCCAACCACATTTACCGCAAGATATTGGTCAGTTGAAATATCATTGTTTTACTGATATTTTCTATCTTAATTTATCCCTTTATTTAATAAGTTAGGAGTGAACTTAGGTTAAATAAGTTGCAATAAGCAATCACAAATTCAGGGTGTCTACGAGTATGTTCGGTGACTCTAGAGAAACGAAAAGCATACGTGTGATATATTAACAAGGAAGATTTAAATATGATAATTGACATTAATTTCTACAATATTATACGGGAAGTCGTTTTGAGAACATATTATTAACAATTTTGTTATTATTATTATTATCATACCATCACGTTAGGTTATTAACGGAGTAGGCAGAAAACGCCGAGTGTCAAATAGACTGTAATATGCAAGACTGTAAAATATGGCTGGGCTCGGCTCGGATTAAGCTCGGACAAAAGAGTGCTAAATAAATTAATTTTTACACTAAAAGCATAGCAATTTTTATTTTATATGGCAATCTTTATTTTATAAGATACAATTCTTTAAAAGTCATAGTTCATGGATATCGAAAATGAGTTTTGAATGATTTTTAAGACATGGGAATGGCTTTTGAGATTTCGCCACGGCTATTGCACGAGTAGGTACGCGAAATGTTGCGTTTAATTTACAATACTAAATGTATGGGTTCAATGAACTTAGAAATGGTGGGATCATTTTTTACATGCAGTACGTAGCAATGTTGCAATGGCAGTGAGGAAAGGCACATGTGAGAAAGGTCATTATTACATCATATACGTAAGTAGGTGGGTATAACTACATTAATCAATGTAGCTATTTTCAATATATTATACAAACGAAAGGATATGCTTATACTTATATGTCTATTTTTATAAGTATGGATCGTGATAAACGAGTTGTCATGAAACCAGTGTGAATGTCAAAAAGATTCGTAGACAAATACGAAGTAAAACAAAAATTTAAATACCATATCCAAACGAACATTTATTCAGAAGGCTTTTATTGTTACCAAAGAAATATAAATAACTACCAATGTTACACATTTAACGTTTCACTAAAATGATTTGTATAATTACATCAGTTTGTACCTAAATCTTGCTGCAGCCAAAATTATAAGATTCCAAATGTATGTTGCATGTACGAGTATAATAACGCTATTGCAATCAAATTATGTCTGCAATTTAGTAGATTATTATCTGTTGGCATGTTAGCTGCATTGCCCGAGCAATAATAATTCAAAAGAATGGAGAGACAACGAAATAGAAATACAACAAAAAGGAAAACTTATATGCAGATATTTTTTTGACATATAAATATTTATTATATCATTTCGTTTTTGTCCAGAGAATTACTTTATTGTTTCGATAGCTTTTTGTAGAAAGTTTTAAAATATCCTTGATTTCTGTATATTTTGAAATTTTAGAAAGTTCCTATTTGAGATTTAACACGGTTTATGAACCTTTATGACTACTCGTAAGTGACATTCAAATTAAATAAAACAATTTGCATTATGTTTGGAATAATAATTTTGAGAATATCCTGACCTTAGATTGGTTGTCGCAGTTTATAAAGGTGTCTACCAAGACATGAGGCGTTAGAAATTTAGGCATCGACTGTGAAAGTCCCGTTAGAGATTACTCGTTGTTAAATACATTGAGAACTAGTAAATTAACACCGAGAAGAACATAGCGACATTTCAAATATCGATTCTTCTTACAGAGGATACCCTACTCCGTCGTTTCTACACGAG
Source organism: Agara belti belti (assembly GCA_018245935.1). Classification (NCBI taxonomy): domain Eukaryota; kingdom Metazoa; phylum Arthropoda; class Insecta; order Lepidoptera; family Hesperiidae; genus Agara; species Agara belti. The sequence continues at coordinate 13,233 of DWEM01000099.1, forward strand.
CTGTGGAAAGAATATGGAGCGAATCAAACGAACCATAGATTTATTCTTCACTATTAGGTCAACAGCGCCCGAACTGTTCTGCAAAAGAGACCCGTGGTCCCAAGAAATAAGACGCGTTTTTGAGATCACGTATGTATTTATATGATTTTTCCTCTTGCGTAAACCGCTGGCTGTTTTTCGATAAAGCAAGATATAACCAGATATGTATCATAATATAATATTTTAGACACGGAATTTAAATTGATATAAAACTTATATATTACTGTAGTTTCAAAAATAGAAAAAGTGAACGATATAAAAAAAATATGCTCTTGTATTACCTATTGTAACCCCATGCTTTTTGCTTGCTTAATTCTTATTGTTCTACAACTGTCAAAAGGCATCCTTAAAATATTATTAAATGTGTGCCAGGGACATGTTGCCACTTCCAAACAAAACGAAAGAGAACTACAAGGTCTTCATCTACCGACTAAACAACCCGGACCTGGATCTGTTTAACTTCACGGAAGCTGTGAAAACTTTCTTCATGCTCGCCGACACTCGGCTCACAGAAGAAGACGATATTCCCTCTGGAGAAATACCGATCTTCGACTCGGCTAACGTATCATTGAAGTTTATTGCAAAAGTAAACTTGTCTGTGCTGAGGAAATATATGATGTACACACAGGTGACTTGTTTTAAGTTATTAGATGTATCTGGTTGTTGGGAAATATTTTCGCAATGCGTTATTTCATTATTCGTTTAACATATTTCTGTTGACTAGGTATTTCGTATTTCTACTAGGTCGGTAATATAGTGTCTTGTGTCTAATTGCAATCGGATAAGAATTGATACTGTAGTGTGGTGAAGTTCGCTCCAAGCTTCCCGCAACCGCAGGAGAGACCCTTGCTTTGCAGTGAGACGCAATTAGGATCGCAGCCACAGATTTTTTTTAAACTATAACAAATAAATATTATACAGGTGCGTCCTGCGGAATATTTACAGCTTGTTTTAGGTTTTAAGGATGTAGACGGTTTAATTAGTTAGCAAATAATCGCTTGTTTTTGTAGTAACCCAGTCTTATATTCAAATCAGATTTCAAGTAAAGAAATGCTTTAAAATTCATTAATATAAGTCTTTAAATAAGAAAAATTATGAATCTTGTGTAGCAAGTTAATAAAACGTGTAATTAACATGTATTACTTGTATTATAAAATGTATAACTACTTTAAGTATTTAATTCAAAAAACGTTTGTTGGCAGTTAAATTTTACACGATATACTCAATCAAAATAAACTCTCGTTATTATGAAATCCACAGCTTTAAGCTTTTCGTTTTAATTACCAGTACGCTACCAGGCTACGATTACAAAACTAATTGGTAGTAACTATGGATAGTAAAATAGCAATTGCAACACGATACACTCTGAAATAAAAGTAATTTGTCAGATTTTATTAATATTTTACTGGGTTGCAAGATTACCTAACACTTTAATTCAATTAACTATCGCATCTTTAACATGCTAGTAATGCAAAGAAACGCTTAATTAAATTTGAGGACATAATGCTTATCCAAAGTAAAAGTGTACATACAGACAGTGCCTATAGTTGTTTATAAAATGCACGATGGCACAAAACTTTTGACAGCCATTTTAAAATGCGCTAAGTACGGAATTAAGTGAACGAGAATTGCCAAAACAGGTAGGTACCCACAAGCCACAAGGTCATATTAAACATTTTTTATAGATCTTATCGTGACGCAAAAAAAAATTCAAATATGTTTTAATCCGTCAGCAGTTTTTGGTAATTATTCATGGATGAAAATTTGTAATTAGAATTTCGGTTGAAACAACGATGAAGTTTTAGAACGGAATATAATTTCATAGTTGTTAAAAGTATATCTAAGTTTAGATCTCTCAAACTACGGAAAGAATTTGAATGTGGTTTTCATCAATAGACAGAGTGGATACTATTACTGTTATTGTTTATATGTCTTTACAATTGCAATCACTGTTCGTTGCACATTTAAATGGTGACGCGTACTTGAATACTAAATTAACCTTAATTCTATCGTTATGTTTATTTGCGCTCGCGGAGTGAGCTATATTATTATTTTGCAGGAGGCGATCCCGATCAGGCTAAAGCAAGTGCACGTCATTAACGCCCCATCGTACATCAGCAAAATATATGCTCTCTGCAAACCATTCCTCAAATCAGAAGTGGCCAAATTGGTATGTAGTAATTGGTCTTGGCGTTAAAATATGTCAGGAGTCGGAATGTAATATTCAGCTAAGTGACAATAGGTGTCGCTGTACTTGAAATTTGAAACGATATATTCAAATCACACTACCTATCAAAGTGAGATAACAAGCATGACCTATTTTAAAGAGGTAAAATAAAATAATTGATGTTAAAAATCACTAAATTGAAAGAGAACTGTAGATTTCTGTATGGAATTTCCAACTGATTGGGAAGCACATAACAAAAGAAGAAGGAAAAATAGAATATGCTTACTGTTACAGATAAAGTTTCATGAGCCCAATTCGGACACTTTGTACAAGGACGTGCCAAAAGAACTGCTGCCTTACGAGTACGGCGGCGAGGCCGGCTCCGTTGACCAGATCAAGCGCTACTGGATCAAACGAATCGAGGCTAAGAGGTGAGATTCGCATCAAAAAAGTTTAACACATTGCCCTAAAAGTTAACGTTCGTAGTTTACGTGTAAATTTCAACATCGATCAGTGCCGGTCCTTTGATAAAACTAGTTCTGATGTTCTATGCAATGGATGTAATTTTTCAATTCAGTGACAATGAGGAGAATTATGCCAACAATGCAATGCTGTTATTACTATAGTGTGATAAGAAAATATCATCATTTATTAGTATATTATATTGACTGTAATTAAAAATGGAAATATATATTGTAAGGGTTGAGAAGTAATGCAACTTGATTTTCTTAAAGACAATTACGTGTTTTACACATGCATTCAAATGTCGCTTTAAAGCAGAGTTCGTTAACAATACGATGTAAGTACAGTTTGGACAGACATGGTAAACTTTCTCTGTACGATTTGACTTGAAAATTCGGTAAATATTTTGTTGATTGAACGTTTCACTATATGACTATATTATGCAGTGTGCCATTGCCCATTCGTAACAGGACACATTAGAATTCTACACTCGTAAACGCTTTTGTTGCCAAATGAAATTATAATAAGCCGACCACTTGCGATACAAATGCGTTACATTATAATACACGAGCGTCATTCGTAATGTAGGTACACAAATATTTATGGCTCGGTAAGATGCATCAATACAATTAATTTACGGACGTTGAAAATATGGTTGGTCGAGTTTATTTAATTATTCCGAACATATCTTTATAAGGAAACTGGCTTTATTTATTTATATTAATACCGATGCTACTTTTTTGTTCTTGCAATGATGTTTGTAGTAAAATCATGAGACAAGAATTTTTAGATTAACTCATTAAAACAATCTCCCTCAATATTTTTTCGTAAAGCATCAACAAAATATTACTACAAAAAAGTTTATTGGACTAAAATTATATAAAATCCTTACGGTCCTATTGAAATTGGTTTACAACTAGTTATGATAATGAATTCTATAATAGAAAAAAAATATATAAAAATCGCAGCTACGTGCTCCACAAGGGGCACTAATTTAATTTGCCTTAAATCGGGGTCTGATTAGTTTTTAATATAAAACAGTCATTTTTGTTATGAGTATCATAAGCCCGGCTAGCTCAGTCGGTAGAGCATGAGACTCTTAATCTCAGGGTCGTGGGTTCGAGCCCCACGTTGGGCGAATTTCTTTTTTGTATAAGTAATATGTATATTTCTTTTATAGTGTAATTAAATTTACAAATTCGTATGGATTTGTTTTAAACATTCAAATTTATCGCATAAAATACGGTCATATTTTTTTGTTTTCACGCCCTCTAGCGACAACAGGCAGAAATCATTTTAATCGTGTATGACTCAATGACATGTCTTCCACTCCAAATTTAAATAATATGAATAAAATGTACTAGATGGCGCTGTAAAATTTGTAAATTAATAAATTGTATTCCTTTAATTGCACACTGCTATATAAAGCATATAGGTATATAAAATGTTTGTTAGTTTGAAGTTTTACGATAACAACGAGCTAATATTGTTTAGTGAATTGAATTTAATGAATTGTTTCAGAATTGCAAACTCATTGCCTATTGCTCTTTCTAATCTAATTCTAATACAATGCCTTTAACATTATCCTTTTAGATGCTGAATAAGGATATTGAAAGATAACATCATTGTTTTATACTATGTACCTATTGTTGTAATAACTGTTTTTAGTTCCTTTATATGGCTGTCTTACATCAATTGGCAGATTTATCGTTATGTTTCGAGATGGTATCTAAGTATTTATTTATGCACAATGTAAAGAGTTATTTCCTGTTTATGCATCTTGAAAAGAATTTATTTTTAATATATTATAACTATGCGTAAAAAATATTATGTATTCAAAGAAAACATAGGTATTTTACAATATAACTTGATTCTATGTTCGTTTCGGAGATTTAAATCTTGCAAATATTGCCTAAGATTATAAAAAAAAAATTCAAACTTATTTTTAGACGATCACGGATATACCTGTTCTTTTATCTTTGAAATGACGATATTATTTTTTTTCGAATACCATCAAAGCTAAAATAGAGTGATCTAGGTATTCAGGCGATTTTTCTTATAAAAACTAAAATAGCTCTCAGAGTAAAAAATATCATCAAGTGTCACACCATGAGATTTACCGTGGGCACCTCAGATAATTGCTGGACTTCCTCTGCGACATCATTGAGAGTAATTTGTCTTGTTTGTATAAAATGCAGGCGACACGCGATGTTCATTTTATGATATCTCAGTTTGGGCACAAGTATGACGCGACTTTTGCCCATCTGTTGTGCTATTTGGGGTAAGTTGCTTTTATTTAGTTACAAAGTCGCAATTCAAAAATTGGTTATCTTGTTTTGCAAAGTTATTTTGTTCACGAATATAAGTTAAACCTTACAAATTGTTCTTTTCTGTATGGTTCTTTCTGCTTTGATTTTGTTCTGGTTCTCTCTCTTTATTTGTATACAGTATGTTAAGTGTTGATTAGTTAAGTTTTACCTATATGAGGTAACATATCGTCAGAAAAAAAAATTTTTTTTGCTTTGCAAATTTCAGCTATAGTTGAAAGTGGTCAATCGGTGTCCACGAAATTAGATTTTGGTGAAGATAAAGAAACATCTTCGTCGATATCCAATTCCAGAACAGAGGAGGAAGATGTTGAAGTGAAACACACAATTGTTGTTTCCACAAAACTTAAAAATAATAGCCGAAGAGGATTGCACAGTAATGATGGTTTGTTTGCATTTAACAACCTCACTAAGTTGGATTCGTCAAATTAAGATAATCTTCCTAACCTCATTGTATTCAATATTTTACAAATTTAACGTAAATAAAACATCATCTAAATATATATAACTCAAAGGTGACTGACTGACTGACATAGTCATCTATGAAACCACTGGACAGATCGGGCTGAAATTTCGCATGCAGGTAGATGTTATGACGTAGGCATCCGCTAAAAAAGGATTTTGACTAATTCTAGCTCCAAGGAGATAAAATAGGGGATGAAAGTTTGCATTCTAAAAAATTGCTCTTCAAAGTCACTATTCCACGCGTACGAAGTCGCGGGCACAGCTAGTTGCATTATAAATGTACTCTAAAGGAATTTTAATGCAAATTTAAGCTGATTAGTAACATAAACATTTTTAGGAGACAGCGGTGCATTAACTTATGCAATAGGATATGAACCAAGTGCGAAAAAAGTTGAGAGCGGTGAAGTTCCTGTTATAAAAGGGTATAAGTCAATAGAGTCAACACTAATAAGAACTCCAGACACACGTGACAAACCTATATACACAGATCCCATATATGTCAATAGGAATATACGGGACGGCTATGATACTTATCCTATAGCCAGCAATCCGTCCCAATGGCAACCATCCACATTTTTCAACAACGTTAATTGGTGGAACGATGACAGCGTTGCGGGCTTTAACGATTTCGACAAGAGAAGAGGCTGGCCAGGTAACAGAAATCAAGAAAAGTTCCACAGGAAAATCACAGACGACGGTGTCAAAGAATTTTACTGTCGCAAATGCAGAGAACTCAGCGGCGGTTCAAATGGTAGAGGTTGTATACAGCAACGGAGTAATTGGTTCTACGAAAGTACGACGCAAAAAATTAAAATTGACGGCAAATTAGCGAAGTTTAACTAAAAATACAGTAGGTATGGTTTATCCGATGGTAAAATGATGAGTCGACGCGATACAAAAACACGTAAGAGATCCTATCTGATCGGCCTTCAAGCGGAACATAAGGATTGCAGTGAACACACGGGCAGACGTAAAATAATATCTGTTCTGAGTATTATTTACATTAAATAATATAATTCATTATGTTTTAGATTGACTTTGTTTCTGAGACTAGAAGCATCAGAGTTAATATTTTTTAACTTTCGGCCACTTGATTCCATAAATCTATTAGCATATCATAATGCGCAGTAGTGTGTTAGAAAATAATTTTCATTTATATCAATATAGGAAGCAACACAGGATCTTTTAATAAAATAAAACGAAATATTGTTTCAAACAGCGCCAAATTTTATTTTCACCACATTGACCAAGAACGTTATGCCTTAAGAAATAACAAATCACAGCCTTTTCCAACACAACGAAGTACTGTATTTATGTAATTTGAAAGTAACACAAAGTACAATAATGTTAGTTAAATACTTAGGATCTAATTTAATAGCGGCGCTGCGGTGTCATCGTCGTTGGTTTAGTTTGAAACTTTGTAATGGGTAATCTCTCCGTTGTTGTTGATCTTGGTTTCAGCTCCTCTCTGACTTTGCACGTTCCCATCGACGTTAGACGACGAGGCATAAGAAGAACTGGACACGCTGTAGTATCCGCCATTGCCAGGGTTGGCGTAAGTTTTAGTCACCTGCACATTCGGCGTTTGCTGGAAGAGTTTAACGTTCGTATGAGCCTTTGTGTGACCTTACACATTTCTGTATTCGTGTTAATATTCATCGTACTCGGTCACGCCACGCATCAGCTATACACGAATATGACGTAAACCACACGGCATGTGGGTAAAGTTTGTTGTGCAGTTTTATGTATATTCCTTAAAGGCGTGTGAGACTGAATTGCTAAGCAAATTGATGTGTCGATATCCGATACACGGAATGTTAAGTTATTTTGTATAGGCAAGTCAGGAATTTTGTGAATATCTTACATATGAATAAAAAAATAACAATCATTGTAAGGGCAATGCTATTAATTAAGTGAAAAAAAGCAACAACTTTAAGAGGATTAACAATTTTTTTTTTTATTTTTGCTGCCTACCATATGATTAACTACCAAATTGAAAAGTAATTTTGATATATATAAAAAATTTGCCTGGTAAATAGAGTTTACTATGATTGAATACATTTTATATAGGTGTACTTACTGGATTTTCGGGGTTGATAGAGGCCATGTGGTGACTGTAGCCAGGCCCGGCCGCAGCCCCCGCAAACGCGCTGTTCTGAGACATATCAAATGGCATCTGTCCCACGTAATTGGGAAAGCCGCCGAAAGGTGGGAACCTGAAGTCGAAATTGGGCATATAACCAACCTGGTTGCTCGCTATGTCGAAAGCTTTGTGAGCAGCGGTAAACGCCAAATCCTGGTTCGTTGAATCTGAACCAAAAGCCCTGTGAAGCACAAAAGCGGAATCAAAAATCTATCACAATTGTATAAGAGAACACATGAGCATGTAACAGAAAGCAGGTTATGTGCGCGCAAGAAACGAAACAGTGCTGGTAACAGATAAAGATAGTGTCAAAGATTTTAATGACTCGTGAATTACACAGAACAAAACGAAAATTCTTAAAAGTCCCCGTATACATCACTCACACTTGTACTGTAATTGTTACCTCGTATTAAATCTTTTCGATCTTTCAAAGCTTCTTTTAGGTCGTAGCTGTGTATACGATCCCAGAAGTCTTAAGCTATAAATTATACAAGAACTCTATTAAAGGTAAATAATGCATAAACCAGTCAACCACCGGACCTGGTAACTTATTCACTGGAACTTCTAATGTTTAATCGTGTTCTTGACAATTGATTTTTTGGTGCATAATTCAGTTTCCTTTTTTTTAGTCTTGCACTGATGAATCGGCGAGAGACAAATTTTATTTACTTACAAAAGGTATATACATGGGTGCTGGGTAAATAACATAAATAATTTAGTGATTATATTCAAGTAACTGCCAATTAACCATCACCACCACATCGACCTTCACCGGAAGCGGACCAGCTTGTACACGTAATCACAAATCTTACTCTTGGATCAGGTATTCGAAATTTCTAAAATACTCAGGGAAGAAATCCTCTATATCCTGGAAGCTGTGAGGCGCGAACATTGGAGGCGGATAATCGCCCTTCACGTCAACGACCTGGCCGTCTTTTAATCCGTAAGTGCCCCCGTACCTATTTCCCGTTGAATCCTGATACGCAAACGCACCAACACCGTCCGCAGGACTGGGTCTACCTGTAAGAGAGAATTTATATCATAATTATCTAATAGACAGCCACGTAGCGTGTGAGTCAATTTATGGCAATATCAACTCAGTAAGTCAGTGGACGTTTTATATCCAAACTCAAATTCGTGTACTTATAACCAAAGTCCTTTGGGGGCCTTCCTAAGGTTAGAACACTTTGTCTAAGTCTATCTTCCGCGCTGTACTCTACACCGGAAATATATAATAAGACATAGAACAGATACAAGTGTGCATGAAGCGGTAGGTTTTTTATATATAATAATGAATGAGGAAGCTTATGAATAAAATAAACATAACAATGCTATAGCAATAGTTAAATGTTTATGACAGAAAAAATGTGTGGATCGACTTCAAAGTGGACTACACACTTGACGGTAAACCGCGATTTAGTTTGACAACCACAGATTAGCTATGACCGAATCGAGCGACAAAATGCGCAATAAAATATTGAGACAATCCAATTAAGAAATCATAACAAATTATACGTATGATAATAATATGAATATGTTTCAATAAGTAATTATTATCGGCACGGATTGATGGGCGTTCTACGCACATTTAGTCAGTCTTAGGACGTATTTACACTTTCTATCAGGCGGGATTGCGGCGGATAGCTATCCTGTCTATATTAAAAACAAATATGTAAGCTATTATTACTCTACCATAACGGAATGTCACTAATGTAGTACACTCATTCACACGTACGAGTCAAGAGAATTGACTCCAATATCTGACCTCTGACTATGTAAATCGCTTAAATCTTATCGAACATACGACCTATTGATACCCCGCCGCTGGACACGGGTCCTCGGCTGATAAGTGAGATCGGAACCTTGCTTTGTCACCGCCAGACCACCTTACAACTGTTATCTAACGATAACGACCTGACTGACTTAAGGTGTCCTCCGAAACACGGATCTTGTTGAAATTTGTTACCAACATCGAATAGGACCACCCCGCATTGTGTCCTCCGAAACACGGATCTTGTTCAAATTCGTTAAAAACAGCGAATAGGACCACCCAGCGTTATGTCCTCCGAAACACGGATCTTGTTGAAATTTGTTACCAACAATGATCAGACCACCCAGCGTTACCTAATTAAGTTTACTGTTTGTATCCGCGTCAAGTCGACGAAGGAACACTTGTATTAATTATTATTTGGGATAAATAAAATTTGCATATAGGTACCTATATAAAATAAACATATCATATATTTATGCGAGTTAAAAAAGATGGACAAAATTTCGTATGTAAGTCTAACTGATATATTTCTCTCCGATGTACCAAAGTATTAAATAAATAAAGATTGATGAATTTCTTAACATCACGTTAAGCCTCCCTTCTCCACCAAAAAAACATCGAAATAGAAATTTTGGTATGTTCTTCATTTATAATCAGGTTTATTCAAATAAAAAAAACCATAGATTAATGAAAACACACAGGAAATCGTTTAACACGTGTCGCTTGCGCCAATGAAACCTGTCGGCCATAAGAGATACGCAAACAAAACATAATTGATCACGTGGTGACGAGCAATGATCGTTAAACACGATAATCGCTAAACACGATAATCAAATGATTCACAATACAGAAACTAATGACAATGACCATTAGCGAGATGAATAAAAACTAAAGTCTGTTTGAGATCATTATTTTAAAATGGGAAAATCCCTCGGTTGGAAAAATAAACAAAAAAATTACACCTACGTGATCAAAATAATGATAACTTTGTTAAATTCACATACAGAAATAATACGTAAATTGCTTTAGCGTTGCAAGCGCGCTTAGATTTTTGTAAGGTTTTTCAACAGATAGACAATCTGACAATACATTTTTTGTAGCTACCTTTTTATAAGTAGTAAACGATCTCTCCGATTACAATTATATTTTATTTATATTTATTATATTATCTTTTCCAGATCACCGTTCATTCGAAATTTGAAAAAATACGAACCCGGAAAGAAAAGATACAACATATTTGATAGTTAAAACATTGTTCTTCGACGTTTAAATATTGAAGAAATTAAAAAAAAAATTATATGCCCATATTAAAATGTCTGTAATGACAAAAAAAACTTTGTATTAAATGCATACGAATGCATTGATAATACCATAAAAAAATCATAAATTTTTTCTCTGTTTTTCTGCGGCAAATCTCCGAAACGGTCGGACTGCTTTTGACGGTTTTTGAATGGCACATGGCTGATGGTGAGGATTACCTTAGGCTGATATTATTTTAGACAAAAGAAATTATAAAGTACTACAACTAATATTCTACGCGGCTATAACAGCAGCTGGTATATAATAAACGTATTATTTGATATACATACAATATCGAAACAAAAGTATTTTCACCATCGCCATATGTGTGGTGTTTACTTATTTCAGTATTTAATTAACAATTAACCGTGTTAACGCGTATGCGCTGTTACTTAAAATTTGTTCAGTGGAAAAAGCTTTGTTTCATTACAAAAATAAACATGATTCAATTACGTACGTACCTACTAAAGTAGTAGTGTGGGTTCCTTCCTTATTTCTTTTAAGTGATTCGTCACAGCTAATGGATGCGGTTTGGAAGCGTCAAGGAAAAATTTGAAGCTAAAGTTTTCAAAAGCAACAAAACAATCATTGGCCGCCCTTGACAGTGATCTCTTTGACCTTGAGAACGATATTCGTTGGTAATTATAACCAATTTCATAATTGAATCAACGGATATAACAATAATAACAAACTTATTTATTACCTTAACTAGCTTTTGCCCGCGATTTCGTCCCGCGCATATATTATTATACAAATGTTATTGTACATATAAACCTTCCTCTTAGATCAGTCTATCTATTAAGAAAAACCGCATCAAAATCCGTTGCGTAGTTTTAAAGATTTAAGCATACATATGGGGCATAGGGACAGAGAAAGCGACTTTGTTTTATCCTATGTAGTGAAACTATTTGAGTTGGCAAGAGTGGCATATACGCTATGTGATTGAAAATTCATTCTCATTCTCAGACAGGAGAATTCTAAAACCGAACAAAATACGCAGAGAAGAGAGAAGAGAAGATCAGAGAAAACATAATTATCATCAAAGGTGCTTTTAAAGAATAATGGCCAATATCAACGTTTTAATAATCAGGGGCTAAGATGTTGGAAAATGTTGAGAAAATCGCAACTACATATAAGTATTATTCAAAACATTATTCAAAACAAAAGTGAATAGGCACTTTCAAGGCAAGCGTGCTACATCCTAGACCGCACCTCACTTGTCATCAGATGAACCCGCAGTCAAACGCAAGCCTATGACACAATAAAAAAAAAGTACAAAAAATCGGTTATCTAATGAATAAATAAAACTCACCTTTGCAACTGGGATCGTAAGGCACCGACAATAAAGAATACGTTAGTCACAACATATGACTAACGCTGGAATATAGCGTTATTATAGAATTAATAAATAAAAAAGAAATACCTATGAAAATTGGTGTAACTACTGCAACAGCACGACTGGTACTAAAATAGTCGACTTGTCGACACACAACTGCGCACGCGTATGACTAATATTCGAAACTAAAGCCTTATTGATCCAGGTTTGTTTACAGTTTTTCAGCCTATTTAAGGCGATGTCGTCATCACAATTTCACAATAATTACATACATTTCATGGCCAGTGTAACGTCATTCGCTAATTATTCCTGTGCATTTTTTAACTTAGGACAGTACTATATGCATCCGATTACAGAATTTGCGTCATGTTTATCCATATCATTATGCATCCGAACCTGACGAGCCGATTTTATAGAACTTCCATTTTTCAAACGGTTCCTTATCGTTGTATTCATTGCGATAGCT